>JASDQU011027562.1:19938-30804 GCA_032191745.1 Picea mariana | reverse complement strand
GTCCAAAATCAGAAAAACTTTTAAACTTCATGAATGATCATTCTTATAATTCATTGATAGAAAGACAACATATTGGTAGTATTGAGTTTTAACTTTTAAACCAAGTATATACAAAAATTGTCCAATGGCATTTCCACAATGAAAAAACAACATAGTTGAGTGCTAGTAGTTGAGGTTCCTTTTTCTTTTTGGCTTGATCACCATCTTTGAGTAGACTTAGGTCCTCTTTAACAGGGACTCAAGGTAATCATTGCTTTCAAGCACATGGTCATCTTTTTGGATTGTAGTTGGAGGTTAAATACATGCATTCTGAACAACAACACAGGCTAGACAATCCTATGTGCTTGAACATTTAGATAGTTGGTCTTTTGCTTGCATTTTTAACAAATGTTGATAGTTATTTGTCTTCTGCATGGCAAATTATAATTCTATAGAATATCATTCTAATTATCCTATGTCCCTTCCATCATTCTAAAATTTCTATTTGCACATTTACATCCATGAATGCAGATATGGGAAGGGGAGTTGGGTGTTCAATTGTTGAACTTAGAACTGCAATTGCTGTAGCAACCATATAAATTCTAATGTTATTGACATATTGAATTTGTTTTGTTCAGTAAATGATTATTTTGTGAGTAGGTCAATTCCATTATTATGGCATGAACTTTGCAATTATTTCCCAACCGTTTGGCTTTGCTGGTATGTAGTTACACTTCAATTCGTATCTATATGTGTTTGTGTAAGATAATTGCACCGGGAGGTACATTCTATAGTCCAATATAAGGGATATGTGTGATGAGTGAGGGAGTGAGTGTAATGCTAGCATCATGTTGGCATTTCACATTAAAATTTAATTTATTTTGATAATAATAATAAGCCTAGATCCATATTAACCTGCTCTAGTGAGCCATGACTGGGATCAAATCCCTCAAGGTGCAAACCTTTCCACAAGTTTTTGCACCGTAAAAAAGGATTACACCTTGAGGGATTTGATCCCTCTCGATGCTTTATAGATATGGGGTTAACATGGATCTTGGCTGATGTTTAGAAACTACATACATAACTTCCACCCTAATGTAAAGATTGAAACCATGCTTTATGGCTAGAAATTGATTCTCAAGCATTCTTTGGTGCTCGTGAGCATAATCTACACGTGATGGATTGCAATTTAGTTGTACAGTAGCAATGGCGATAGGTGGGCTAGGTGCCATTGCATACTTGAAGTATCATCCTCTGCCTATTTTTTGTGAGTCATTCTGCTTCGATGGTCATTTTTGTTTGATTGTAGCTTTGGATTTCTTCAGAAGGTTTGGACTAACCTGATTAATACCTCAGGTTGGTTTGGTACGATCTTGCTTATTCTTAGTTGGACATCTTACAACTAACTAGCCATTACACTAGCCTCTCAGTCTTACATGTTTGACTATTGGATATCTAGTCAACTAATTTTACCTACAAAAGGAGATTTTATATGTTTACACATTTTACATTTCCCATGATTGAAATGTAATTGTAAAATAGGCATTTATTACAATGCGACACAATATTCTCAAATTTTCAACCCATTGTCTGTGAATATTGTTAGATTTTGTAGCTCGGAGGTACTTCTGCATTGGCGACACCCAACATGCGGAAGTGACCGATCATATTTCTCCCTAGTGACTTTATAAAGTATTTTTATAAAGTGATTTTATAAAGTCAAGTTGAGCTTTTTAATTTTAAATGTTGTAAAAGTGACTTTATGAGGGTGTGGGTCACTTAAGTGACTTAATTGATCTCAATGGATGATTAAGTGACGACCGTTGATCTCATGAGGGTAAGATTTGATCTTGACCATCGATCTCATTGGAAGACCAAGCGTTACGGCGGTTACACATTAATTATGAATAAAGGCAGCACTAGAGGAGAGCGAGGCGCACTTTTTTCAAGGAGAGCTTGAGCAGGATGGTGAAGAAGAAGTGATTGACTTAAGTCACAAGTTCAAGAGAGAGATTGAGCTCATGAAGAAGTGACAGTAACAACAAGAGGAGGGCACACTTTCCAAGAGGAAGGAGTCAGTACAGCTAGGTGAGGGGCATGCTTTCCAAGAGGGAGAGGTCCGTATAGTTAGAGGAGGGTGTATTTTCCAAGAGGGAAAGAGGGCACACATTCCCAGAATATGCATCATTGAATGCTGAGTGTACAATAGTGAAAAACGAGGTTGTACAACACTGTTTTGAGGGCCATACAGTAGCATGGAGGCACAAAAATTGAGGCAAGGGAGAGGCACGACTTTCTAGGTGTCTTGCTATGCAAAATCAGTGCAGAACAATACAACTACAGTTCATAGAAATCGAGGTGTTATTTGCTGTTAATGAGACTGTACTTTGCAGATTTTGAAGTCTGTTTTGTGTGGTCTTTAGCATGCAAAAAGAGGTTTGTTGGCACATTTTTCAAGATATTAACGCTGCTGTAACTTGCTGTTGTAAACTTTGATATATATATATATATATATATATTTCTCTGAGCTCAATAAGAAGAATCCCTCTTGATTGGTTTTCCCCTCGTGGGTTTTTCCGGGGGCATTGCCCAGAATTACTAGTGTTCTATGGTGTGATTTGTTTGTCGTTCATCGGTATTCCGTGTTGAATTTGCTTGAACCTAGCACACGGTAGTCAATTCCGAGCAAAACAAATTTATTGAATGAAAGCACAACTAGGTTACTCAATGAAAATATAAGTGGAAGCATAAAACATAAACCAAGCACATTTGCACACGAGATTTGGGTAAACACCCCTGGAAAAACCCTTGCGAGAAAACCAATTCTGAGTTTGATTTTATTAGATAAAATCTTGGGCTCTCGTCTTGGGATAATGGCCCATCAAAGGATTACAATGTTGTAGCTGATAGCCTAGCCCACTTGTTTGCTATCTCTCTCGCTGCTCCCTGCACCCTTTCCTCAGCGCTGCCCACTCAGACTCAAGTACATGAGCAAGACTCCCTCTTGCTATTATGCACTCGTTGTGTGCCTCTCACTCTCCTTAGATATGCTTTTATATCTCCTAATGACTAAAACCTTATATCCAAAGTGATTGACGAGATCTGTTCTTGATTTGTCGAGATCAATGACGATGACTTAATTTCTTGTTGAGATGACTTAAATCACTTAAGTCACTCAACTTCATACAAAGTCACTTTAGGTCATTACATAAAAGCTACTTTAACAATCTAGAGAGTGTCGCTCAGACACCTTCGCATGCTAGGCACTGCCAATACAAAAGTACCTGTCTGAGCTACCCCAAAAGCTAACGCTCCCTCTTAGCGAGGAAGGTACTTCTGAAAGAACCTCCTTCTGGATCAATCTCCGACCCCATCAAATATGTTGCTGCTGTTACTGCTCCCTCTGAACTAGAAGACCTTCTTTCTACCTCCGTTGCACTTTGATTTGATCTACAATCCAAGATCCCCTTGGACTCACACATAGGTTGTCCCAACAACCTGTATAACATACCCTCCCTGATGCCAAGCCTCATTGCTGCATCTTGGGTATTTGCTCCCTATGAACGTATGAGTATATGTCCATCCTCGAACGTAATTGCATACCCCATGTCCTCTGAGGATGATACTGAGAGCACCTTCAACCCTGGAACATATATCACTCCTGCCACCTCCAGAGAACCACCCTACTCTAGCTAGAATTTGATGCATGCAACCCCTTTCATTGCAAGCGTGGTGCTAGCCCCACATCTAACATGGTAGTCTGAGCTCATCTATGAAACACTAAGGAACATAGACCTCATTCCCGTCATATGGCGAGATAAGTCACTGCCCACAACCCATCGCCAACCCTGTCATCTCGACAACCTACCGAAAAATTCAAATTTGGCCTCCCGGACTCGTTGCCTGCTGCACCGTCCTATGCCCAAGGCTTTTCGGGGCTGCCCGCAACTTCTTGTTGTTGCCCAAAGCTTTTCTAGGCACTGCTTGGAAGTTCTCCTCGCTGCCCTAGGCACCTGCCTGCTGCTTGAAAAATTCTAGGTAGTTTTCCTGCTGCCCAGGCAATTTTGGGGTTGCCCGAAAATTCTGTGGCTTGCTTGCACTCTCTGCGACTGTTAGGAAACTTCTGCACCCTTGCTGGGCTGTCTTGGGTTGGTTGACGTCCTCTTGCGGGTGTTGGCCTATCCTGGCAACTTTGTGACCCTACTGGTCGGCTTCTATGTTGGTCGACGGCTAGCCATCTGCCTCCACTTGGCTCTTGCGTCACCTTAATGCATGACCTTTTTGCCGCGGCTGGACGATGGCTGCTACAACAACCGCTTTCTTGCACCCGCGACCACTCGACTTCCACGTGCCCAACACTTCACGGAGTGTCGACTCTCTATCCAGCATCGACAATTGTTACTCCTGCAACGTGCCACTTCCTTGTGCCTGCACGTGACCACTTCTGCTAGCCCCCCTGCTTCGCTGGCTTGACGTACTGTTGCCGACGACTGTCCACACTCAGTAACGTTGCTTCTCTATGCATTCGTTCGCTCAATCTTTCGCTTGATTTACTTCGCACAATGGATTGCTCTCCACTGTCTTCTCGTCAGACCGATGACTATTCTCTGCCGATCCCCGCGCGCATACTCTCTTTCTTCTTCTGCACGTGGCTGCTTACTATGTCGTTGACCTCACACAGCCCCACCGCTTCTACTCTACTCCTGTGTGCATTCTCTCCAGCTCACCGATGACCCGATCCTCATGCAACCAAGCTTCACTGCTGCTAATTGCACGTGCACCGGATCTACTTACTGCTGGCTGATTACAATAGTCCGATCCATCTCCTATGTAGCGGCTAACACTCGCAACAAATTCGTGCGGCCTCAAACTACACCATCGCCCTGTCACACACCATCAATCTTCACCAGCTCGACCCCCTTGATCCAATTGATCTCCATCTTTTGCAGCCCGATCCACCCCTATGGTAGTTCTGCTGCTCGACCGTATGATATGTACGACTACCTCTTTAAATTTTTTTTATTATCTCTTACCTCGTAGCTAGTTCGGAAAGAAAAGTTCCTGCAAACTAAAATTCTTGCTGCCAAATCTCGCCTGTACAATCCAAGCTTCTTGTGAGAGACTCAACTCTGATAGCATATTGAATTTGCATGAACCTAGCACACGACAATTAATTTCGAGCAAAACAAATTTACTGAATTAAAGCACAACTAGGTTACTCAACGAAAATACAAGCGGAAGCATAAAACAAAAATCAAATATATTTGCACATGAAATTCGGGTAAACACCTCTTGAAAAACCATTGCGGGAAAATGAGTTATGAGTTTGATTTTATTAGATAAAATCCTGGGCTCCTGTTCTGGGATAATGGCCCATCAGAAGATTACAATGCTGCAGCTGATAGCCTAGCCCACTTGGCTGCTATCTCTCTCGTTGCCCTCTGCACCCTTTCCTTAGCGCTGCCCACTCAGACACAAGTACATGAGCAAGACTCCCTCCTGCCCCTATGCACTCATTGTGTGCCTCTCACTCTCCTTAGATTTGCTTTTATAACTCCTTATGACTAAAACCCTATATCCAAAGTGATCAACGATCAAGATTTGATCTTGACCTCTTGAGATCAAAGACCGTAACTTAATATCTCGTTGAGATGACTGAAATCACTTAAATCACTCAATTTCATACAAAGTCACTTTAGGTTATTACATAAAAACCACTTTAACAATCTAGAGAGTGTCGCTCGGACACCTCCGCATGCTAGGCACCACCAATGCAAAAGTACCTGTTCGAGCTACCCCAAAAGCTAACATTCCGCTGCTGTTTTTTATCAGATTGCTTAGTTAATGTATTTCTGCTCATAAACTGTTGTAGAATGCTTGTATTCTTACTGCATTACAATCTTAGTATTATTGGAGGTTGAAATCATAATTTAATTAAGTGTTTGAGCTCAGATTTTTACATGGTATCAGAGCTAGGGCTTTAAAGTTCAGTGGACAACTTTGACACTAGGACAACAATGACTTGCTGGGGCATTTGCTTAGAAGGAGCGGAAAGAAAGGTTCTTTGTCAGTTTTTGCAACTCTAATTGTCACAGTAGATCACCATGGGCCTCAATTGCACACCAAATATACCAACCAACAACTTGCGAAGCCATATGGCCTCACAACTGGCCTGATTGACTGCCATATACTCAGCCTCTGCAGAACTGAAAGCCTTTGCTTTTGATTGAACCAAGACACAACTGCTGAACCCAATCCAAAGCAACAACCCGAAGTACTCTTCCTGTCAACGACATCTTGCCCAATTTGAGTCAGTGTAGCCAATGAATCTGAGTCCATCCCCTTTCATAGTCCATGCCATAATCCAGTGTACCCTTAAGGTACTTGAGCACATGTTTTGCTGCCACCCAATGCACTCTCCGAGGCTCCACCATAAACTGACTAACAGAGTTGACAACAAAACAAAGATCTGGTCTGGTGTTGGTCAGATACATCAACGAACCAATCAACTAACGATACAATGTAGGATCAACCAACTTTGACTCAGAAGAATGAAGCTTCTTCCAGTTGGTTATCATGGGTGTGGACATGGGCCTACAATCCTCCATCTAGAATCTCCTTAGAATGTTAGCAACATATCTTCCCTGTCTCAGAATGATGTGTCTTGGCTCCTACCATACCTCCAATCCCAAGAAGTAGTGCATCAATCCAATGTCTGTCATCTCAAACTCTGAAGCAAGGCTCTCCTTGCAACCAACTATGAGTTTCTTTGCCCCTGTAATGAAGTGATCATCCACATATAGCACCAGAATGAGAGGATCCTCCCCAACCACAATGAAATAAAGGTTGGTATCAACCTCATTCTTCTCGAAACCCATCTGCTGCAAGTATGTATCAATCCTTGAATACCAAGCTCTAGGAGCTTGCTTCAGTCCATACAATGCCTTCTTCACTCTGCACACATGAGAATCTCTCCCATGCACCTCAAAGCCCTGTGGTTGCTCAATGTACACCTCCTCCTATATGAGACCATTCATAAATGCGGTCTTTACATCCATATGATGGATCTTCCAACCCATCTCTGCTGCAATGGAGATCACTGCCCTGATCGAGGTATATCTAGCAACCAGAGCGAAGGTCTCATCATAATCTACTCCCTCTACCTGTGAGAACCCTCGAGCTACAAACCGAGCTCTGTACTTGTCAATGCTGCTATCAACAACATACTTGATTTTGTAGAGCCACCTGGAAGTCACCACTGACTTCCCCTCGGGTCTTGGAAGTTGGAACCACCTCCCAAATATCATTCTTCATGATGAAATTGTACTCTTCCTGTTGAAATTAGTTCAGAAATTCACTAAATTATACCCAGATTTCAGCCTCCAATTAAGTCATAACAGCCAAGCATTAAATCTTTTACTAGCTGCACTTAATGAGCAGAAACTCTAAATAAAGTAGTTCTGAAACTAAATATGCAGTGGAGTCATTTACTAACAGTGGACAAAATATCCATAATGTACCATGAAAAATTCTGGTTAAAACCCAAGAAGAATAGCACAAAAAATAGTGACAAATTGAGGAGAATTCTTTATTAAGCTCCAGAGAAAGATGCTGAGATTACAGTAGTCATTTACAGCAATGATATAACAGAACCCACTCAGAAAAATGTGCCTCTTCTAACCCAGAAAACTGTCCATGAATTCTAGAAATCCATGCCAAGTTTCAGACAAGAAAAAACAGCATTAAATTTCTGTTACAATGCTGAACTGTACAGCCTGTACTTCAGCATTAACTTTCATGAACAGTTGGCACGAATTTCAATGCCAACAGTAAAGGAAAACTTAGATATTAACTCAGCAATTTGCCTTGAAATCGGAGCCTCGATTTCAATGCATACCTCTGCTCTTCCTCTAACAAATCTGTACAGTACAGATTCCTTTCACTGCTGTACAGTCCTGTTCTATATCAACAACTGTCTTGGGATGCGTGCCCTCTTCCTCTCCTGAAAGATGCACCTCCTTGCTTGTTGTCCTTCTCCTTTCTCCACGCTCAGAAAATTCTCTTGGGATGAGTGACCCTTCACCTCCCACAACTCTCTCCTCAAAGTGTGCGCCCTCCTCTCCTAATGAGCTGCTTTTATCAATTTTGAATTGTAACTCCTCTAACCCTTGATCTCCCTCAAGTGACTCTTCACTTACCCTTGAGATCAACGGTCACAATTTAATCATTTGTTGAGGTCACTTTAATTAATAAAGTGACCCATAACTTCATAAAGTCACTTTTACATTTCGAAATTAAAAGACTCAACTTTATAAAATCACTTTATAATTATAAAGTCACTAGGAAAAAATTTGCTTGGTCACTTCAGCATGCTTAGCGCCGCTAGTGCAAAAGTACCTCCAAGTTACCAAATCTCAGCACTCCCTCTTAGCGAGAGAGGTACTTCTTGTATCACCACCAGAATCTGTCTCCATCTCATCAGCTGCCATAGCTGCTCCCTCTGTACTAAAAGTCTTTGCTCCCTCTGAACATGAAGCCACTACTCCCATTGCACTGGAAGCCTCTGCTGCTACCTTTGCTGTACCACGAACTGAAGACATGCTCCTAGGAGACTGCACACTCTCCTGAGCATCCATCTGTGTCAACTCATGCCTGCTGAGTCCTTTGAGAGTCCCGGAAGAAGATCGAGTCCCATGGATCAACTCTCTCTCCCGTGCTACCTGCCAACTCTTCGACACAGAATCTGAATCTAGAAATCTACTGGAACCCATCACAGGTCTACCCAAGAACCTGTATAAGCCCTCATACTTGACACCAAGCTTCACTGCTATATCAACAGTTGCTCCCACGTGATATAAAAGCACATGTCCACCGTGGAAAACAACTCCAAATCCACTTTCATCCAAGGTTGACACTGAGAACAAATTAACTGTCAACTCTGGAATATATAACACCTCGCCAACCTCCAGAAGACCTCTTGACTGTAGTTGGAATCTCACCCTTCCAACCCCTTTTACTGCAAGTTGTGGGCCGGCTACACAATTCACTCTACAGTCCGAGTCTATCTCTGTAAGATTGAGGAAAACTGACCTCAACCCGGTCATGTGCCGATAGGCACCACTGTCCACAAACCACGACTCAATGTCCTCGAACACTAGGCATCCACTGCCCATGGGACTAGTCATGAGAGAAAACTTCTCAAATTTCTCAGCAAAATCTGCAACATGAGCTGATGCTGCCACCTCTGGTTCCGGTTTCTTCTTCTTCTTGTTCGGACATTGACTAGCATAGTGGCCAGTCTTATGACATGCAAAGCATTTAACCTTGCTCATGTCCTTCTTCTTCTCATTGCCCTTTGCCACAAGAGCAACGTTCTTGTCGTCTGCACCATCCAATACCTTTTTCTGAGACCCCTCCCGGATCTCCTCATGCGTAAAATCATCCCACAATCTGCTCCAATCAGGGAGCTTCTCTCTCCCCACCACACACTTGACGAAAACCTCCCACTTCTTGGTGAAGCCTTTGAGAGCTATCCGCACCAACTCTAAGTTAGGAATGACTTCTCCAACAACTGCCAACTCGTCCTTCACTTGTGCAACCCGGGTGAGGTAGGTGGCCACACTCTCTCCTTTGACCATCCTAGCTCCATGGAGCTTGTCCCGGAGAGCCATTTTCCGGTTCTCGTTCTTAGCCTCATACAAGCCTTTCAGTGCAACCCACATTCCATTGGCTGTCTTTTTCTCAGCCAAGTGTGGAATAAGGTGGTCTATGACCTCGTCCAAGATTATTCTCTGAGTCTTAACTTCATTCACCTCATGAATATCAAGCGTTATGGGATCTGTAGGTATAGCTACAATGGTGTTCGCAAACGACCACAATTTGTTCTCCTTGAGAACACTGCTGATTCTAACCTTCCACTGCAGGTAATTGGAAACCCCCTCCAATCTATCTTCAAACCTGATGCTGGAAGTCATTTTTGTCCACCTAACAAAGAACCTTTTTCTGTCTTCTTCAAGCAAATGTACCAGCAAATCAATTGCTATCCCAAGTGCCAAAATTTTGCCCACTGAACTTCAGAGCACCTGCTCTGATACCATGTTGAAATTAGTTCAGAAATTCACTAAATTATACCCAGATTTCAGCCTCCAATTAAGTCATAACAGCCAAGCATTAAATCTTTTACTAGCTGCACTTAATGAGCAGAAACACTAAATAAAGTAGTTTTGAAACTAAATCTGCAGCGGAATCATTTACTAACAGTGGACAAAATATCCATAATGCACCATTCTGGTTAAAATCCAAGAAGAATAACACATAAAATAGTGACAACTTGAGGAGAATTCTTTATTAAGCTCCAGAGAAAGATGCTGAGATTACAACAATCATTTACAACATTGATATAACAGAACCCACTCAGAAAAATGTGCCTCTTCTAACCCAGAAAACTGTCCACGAATTCTAGAAATCCATGCCAAGTTTCAGACAAGAAAAAACTGCATTAAATTTCTGTTACAATGCTGAACTGTACACCCTGTACTTCAGCATTAACTTTCATGAACAGTGGGCACGAATTTCAATGCCAACAGTAAAGGAAAACTTAGATATTAACTCAACAATTTGCCTTGAAATCAGAGCCTCGATTTCAGTGCATACCTTTGCTGTTCCTCTAACAAATCCATACAGTACGGATTCCTTTCACTGTTGTACGGTCGTGTTCTATATCAACAACTGTCTTGGGATGTGTGCCCTCTTCCTCTCCTGAAAGATGCGCTTTCCTACTTGCTGTCCTTCTCCTTTCTCCATGCTCAGAAAATTCTCTTGGGATAAGTGACCCTTCACCTCCCACAACTCTCTCCTCAAAGTGTGCGCCCTCCTCTCCTAATGAGC
>JASDQU011027561.1:4676-50631 GCA_032191745.1 Picea mariana | reverse complement strand
TTTAAGTCAACTCCAATAACATTAACAATAAAATATCTTTGCAAAGTGGTGTCAAATGCATCCCAATATATTCTTTTTAACAATAATGCAGATTGAGAAACAACTAAATATGTTGAACATGGATTGCCTTAATTAGTGTAAGAAACCTTTGAACTTGGATTCATTCAATAAGATTAGTCGATCCTCAAACTTTTTAACTAAAAGATAGTAATGGTATTTTGTCCTCTTTGAATAGGAATATGTTGACAGTTCCTTTGCATCAATTCAATCATAGTAGTGAATTCTTATTATTGTAGAATACTTATCTAGTTTCCTTTTGGCGAGTATTAATGGCTTATACATCGATTTTATACTTGGAGTTTTATGCTCATCCTTTAATGACATAATTATTGATTTTATGTTCAGAGTCCTTAATGCTATGAGCTCTTCTTAAATGCTATTCCTGGATGTCATATTCACAGTCCTTAACGTCATATGCTCTCCTCTAATGATATTGTAAATTTATTGTCTCGTTGCGCCTTAAGAGTACTATGGATGGATAAATTTTAAGTCATAAGGTTACTTGCGCCACCAAGACATATTGATGTGAGATCATTGTATTACTTAGATTCCATTTTCCACTTATATAGGTTGATATATGATTATTTTATTGTTTAGAATTTACTTCGCCACTAATCTATGTTGAGGCTTGAATGTTTAATTTTGATTTCCCTTGTGCCTTGGTTTATGTTGAAGAATAGGTGTTTAGATTGTTTGCGCTATGGTATAAGTTGATGCAAAATGTTTATGCCTTTGTTTACTAGCACCCTTGTCACGATGTCACTGTATGATTCCTCGTGAATGATTAATTGTGTGCGTTGATCAATAAGTGAATTATGTTAATCCGACAATCATATCATGTGCATACCTTGAAAATGATGTTGATTATTGCGAATTCGATGATTGATTTAATCACACTCCTGGAAGTTAAGAAGATATTGTTTGCGCCTTAAAAGAAATTAAAATATGTTGATTACCTTGTTTTCTTGGCATTATTTGATGATTATCCCTATGAGAAGAGTTGAGCGCTTTGATTCGTATTGCACATGCGTCATAATTAATTATATAAATGCACTAATTATGGGTTTCTATTTATTGTGATATTGGGTCGATATGTGTATCTTCATTCACGACGATGATGTGTCAGCTTTGTGCCTTGATTATCGTTAATGCGTTAATGTTGTTTCATTTATATATTGCACTATGTGTCAACGTTGTATTTTCTAATTTGTGATGCATATTTCCTAACATGACATTAAAAGAAAAAAAAATTACCTGTTGTATGTTGCTTTTGTTGTCGTAACGATGAGGTTGTTACAGGCTCAAACTTCCTTGTATTAACCATGTTAAATCCATTGGCATGCTCAATAATAGTTCTTTCAGGATCACATTCACTCATCCGGAACGTGTACCATTTGACCTCAAATAGAACTAACTTGAAGTAATTGAAGTCACACTCAATTATATCATTCAAATACCCATAATATCTATTTTCAAATTATATCATTCAAATACCCATAATATCTATTTTCAAATATTGTTGGATGCATGTCACTTCTAGAGGAAACATTAGTCATCTGAAAGACTATAGTTACCCCATAATCAAAGGTTTTCTTCTTATCATCCAACTTTTTGATGTGAAATTTACGACCATTGCATCACATAGCCTTGTGGTGTTTCAACTGCAATATGCCCCACACGTAAAAATGCATATTTGTTAATGAACAAACATGATATTTAGACTTGGTAAAACTTTATGAAAGAAACACACCATAACTTAGATTAATAGAATGGAAAATAACTGAAACATGATATGGGTGAATAATATGCTTCATGTTTATCTTTTAAACCATATGCTAAATCAATTTCTCTCTGAGTAAGATTGGTATCTTGATTACGATGAGCTTCTTTAAGAAAAGTAGCCACCCCTTCCCATGACAACCTACCAATACATTGCATATTACATCAATATGTCCATACTTTCATTCAATCAAGATTGTTTGCAATGTATAAATGTAGTGCATCCCACTCTCGACCAACTGTATGAAAAAAAAATAGTAATTAGAGTAAAGATTAAATAATAATTGATCATGGAAGCTAAATAAAACTTAAATAAGTACAATATAGAAATAAAACAATATTAATGCAAATTATTATAGATATCTACCATCTAATTACCTTTCACTTTCCTCATTCTACCTTTCCCGGCCAAGACCTCCCCTTCAAATTTGTTAATGGAATTGAGATCCCAAATCTGAGGCAACTTCATGATTTTTGCTGATAATTTAGGAAGACATTGATTAATATACACATAGGATTGATATACCATATAACCCTCCACCATAGATCCCCCAGGACGTGCTCTTTGTCTAATCAAATCCTTCAATGACTTCAAATTCATCTCCACCATCTACATTGACCTTGTGTGTACAAGTCCACACATTTCAATCTCCTCAACTTGGTGTATGAGGTAGTGTTCTGGTTCATTTAAAAATTCCGTAGGTAGATATGTTTTCATTTCACACATTAGTTGAGGAATTTATCTCCTCCAATATTTTATATATTCTTTATGAATTTATTTAGATGACAACCACCTACACATGATATAACAAATCAGATCATAGGTTTCAACAACAAGGTTGTATATATAAACATTTAAAGTAAAAAGAATGTCGACAAGTTGAGAAACAATGATTTTGCATATAATTCATTAATATTTACCTTATGTATTTTCAAAAATCATATATAACTTGTTTTACATTGTTGTCAAATTTCTTGGGTAGATATAGAGGTAGAACATACTGTAACAACAAAGGGATCATTATTTTTTAGGAAAATAACACCATATTGTAATACTAAAAAGTTGTATATTTACCAATATAGAAATCTACATCCAAAATAATTACCTTATTGAAGGTATGCCTGTCATGAGTTTTCACCCCACCAAATTCACCTTTCTTCATTAAGATATTCTTTATGTTTGAAGAAAATCCCGTGGGAAATTTTATTTTCCAAATGACCTATTTTACAACATTACATTTCTTCTCTGTAAATAACCATAGAAGATCATTTCAATGTACTCCATTGCTATTTGAATTAATCACATTTTGCAGTGCATGATTGACTTCCTAAATGTCAGTACAAATTTTGAATTTTTTTTCTTTGTCACTCCTTCCATATACAATTCTCCACAATGTTTATGTTACATTCTTCCCGATATGCATTGTATCAAACAAATGAGTTATTTGTAGGTTCTCATAGCAGGGAAACCTATTGAATTGTACAAGGTAACTTTTCATTCCTCATGGAATCCCATTAATGCCTTGACGACATTTATTTAAAACAATTAATGAAGTTACAACAATAATTGTTAGATACAATAATCAAAATTCAATAAAAATTAAAATAGTGAAACATTAATATATATGCAGACACATAGACTAAATGCTTACCTTTACAATTTAATCTATTATATTCCAACTTCCATAGGTGAGGTTTCATACTTCATGGTTTTATTTCAGTTTGTTCTTTCAAATTGAAAATATGTTTTTCTATAGTTCGATACCTATGGTTCATAGGGAGGAAGTGCCTATACTCATCAAATACCTCCTTTACTATAATTCTTGAATGACATGATTTCATCCTAGGACCACAAACTAGACATGAAAATTTACCCTTTGTTTGAATACCTACAAGATTATATGGATTAGTGTCAATATTATTTATATAACAAGGAATTGATATTTAAGAAGCGTGTACCATATTTTCATAAAATTATATATATAATATTAAATTCCATCAGTATGTTACATACCACAAAAATGTGTTATCCCTAGGGCATCATGGATTTTCCATCTAAGTGTTCAATGGAATTGAAATTTCCTTTTCCCTATTGGTCTAAAGATGTCGTACATAGTGATTCCATCCCATAAATTTAATAGCTCATCGACAAGAGGCTTAATATATACATTCATATATTTCACTTGGTACTTACGTAATTGGATGAAAGTACGCATAATTACCACCTTTTATATAATAATAATAATAATAATAATAATAATAATAATAATCTATTTTTAAGGTCATATCCAAGCCAGACACCAAATTGGTGTATGAGACCCCCTCCGCTCAGCGATTTGACTGGTAAAGTCTACGGAGGTATGACATACCCTACCCCCCTTTGGATTTGAACTTGTGACCTCTTAGGAGGAAACACTTGTCCCTAACCATTAGGCCCACTCAAGTTGTATATATATATATATATATATATATATATATATATATATATGCAATGAATAAAGAAAAATGAAATACAACTTTCAAACCAATTTTGTAAAAATATCCTTGGAACAATCATTGCCAACATTGTGTGCTCCCTCTTTATTGACATATAAGGAGGAAAGTTATTTTTTATAAAAAAAAATAGGTCACACTGATTAAATAGACCTAGGCTCACCAAATGGATTGACACCATAAGATTCCAATGAAAGCCTAACACTACAAGGTTCTTTTTTAAAAATTGGCCATCTTTCTTTGATGTTCCTAAATGTAGAACCATCTATAGGAATTTCAAGAACACCATCTTCACTTCTTTGTCGTGCATGGTAATCCATAAACGGTGCAACACTTTGGAACCTAAACAATTGTTGCAAACGTGGAATTATCAGACTATGATGAAGAATTTTGTGAGGCACCTTTTTTGTTACTTGTAAGGTTCGATACCTACTTATTTGAAATCGTAGGAATTTTGTTTTCGATGCATATTTTCCATAATACATAATATGATCATTTAGACATGCATCAATAGCTTGATACTCCATTCCAATATCTTTCATAATTCCATGCATCTCTCGGTATGTGCAAGGTAAATTATTTGGAATGGTAAGAAAAATTCACCTAACAATCTACAACATAAAAAAAACTAGTTAATGTAAATAATAGTAATAAAAAATATTGCATCCTTAATTTACACATTAATTGACACTAAAAATAGAGAAAAATAAAGTTGACCTTTATGTATAATATGTGATGAATTATATTACACACCTTAGGATCTATGTGAGACAAGTGTTTAACAAACCATTCAATACCTTCAAGTTCACCAAAAACATTAGATCAAAGAGAATATTTGTTCTTGATCCTTCATAAAGGGGTTGTTTTTCCTTCTCAAGAAGAGGTGCATCGTAAACATCATCATCATTTTCCTCATCGATAGGAGAAAACATGTCCTAGGTCAATCTATTTGTCTCATCATCCGGCTCAACAATATTATTGGTGTCATCTTATTCCATAGGATTGACGTGATCTTCAATATTCATACCATCATTCACATCTTCTACAATAATATTTCTACTACTACTTGGTAGATATTTATCCATCGACAAACACCTGGGAGGATCTATATTTACAATTACAAACAATCAATAACAATAGTGTATATACAAAAATTAAAACAAAAGAAAATTTTATAAATAGAATCAATACAAAGACATATGTAATGAATAACTTACCATGGGATGAAATGAATTCCCCCCTTCACAATGCCCATATGTAAAACAATGTCTTTCAACTATTTTCCTTACAAGTTTTCTTCTTTTTAAGCCACTACATTGATTTCAAGGGAAATGACATTTCCCATCAATACCGACTAGTGCCTCCCATGCAACCCTTAACCTAGAAATCGTCCTTTGACTCTCTTTAGATGTTGGCATTGGGATTTCCTATATTTTCAACAAAATCCACTAAAGCAATATAAGTAAAAGAATATATTGATTATATATTCTTATGGTACAAATATCATCGAATTATATTGACCCCATATGTACTAGAGAATTAATCCCTTTTCATCATATATTTATTAAAGGTTTATAACAGTAATCAACAATTTCAACAAATCAAAACCATGCAATTTTACCACATAAGTTCCAAAGATTGACCACAAGCAAGTAATAAAATAAAACAATAAAAGAGAACTTCACCAAGACAAATTGTATAGTAATTACATGTAATTCAATAGACATGTTCATACCTATTTCCTAGGGAAAAAATTGTCCCCAAATGAAAGAGGGTCTAAGGGTTAGGGATACAATATGGGTATTTAAAAAAGAGACACAATAACATTAAAAATTTGTAACCTTAAAAGTACAAAATCATAACTATGTAGATCAATAATTGGATTTGAGGCAACTAGCACATAGAAAAAAGACTAATAAATCATGCAACAAACAATGAGCATAAAAATATTTTATAACCATTGCACCTACAAAAAAATTGTCGAAAAAAATAACCTCCATCGATCTTCCGATGAAAGTTGACTATGTCAAAGTTGACCAAGTCAGTGAAGTCAGTGATCATTAAACCATTTTCAAATGGGTAGATGTCATCCTCAAGGTTCATCGATAGATCGACGAACTATCCTCTAGGTTCATCGAAATATTGATGGGGATAGATGTTCCTTGGAATTCTAACATTCATTGGGGCGCCTAGAAAAAAAAGATTAAAACTTTAATAATTTTTTATGATATGATTGAATTTATCCTTATCGTCATATTTTTTTGTCAAATTTTGACCCCATATGTAGTAGTGGCACAGATTTTCGATCCACTCTAAACATACCTAAATCTTTGTAAAATTCATAACCCACACCACCTTAAGGTAATTGAATAGGAGGATAAGGCCAAGGATGAAGGTTGTATGTCTCCCTCCTAGAAGAAGAGGATGAAGAACTCGACCCACCTGACTTCAGCTGGAGAGTATTACCTTGATTAGTGGATTCATGGTTCCTAGTCTTGACCGCCTTCTATAAAAAAGAGAGGATCATGGAGCAATAATATAAAACTTATGTAGAAATAAAACACACAAGATACACAACAAAATAGAGACACGAATATACATGGTTCACCCAATATGGGCTACGTCCACCAGAGAAATTTCCAGTCCTTCCTTTAATATTATCTAGCAAATGAAAGGATACAACCTACAACACACCCACTGTAAGTTGCTCTTCTTTTTCTCATAGTCTCCTCTCTTAGAATACAATATTCACTCACATACACCACCCTGATATAGTTACCTCATACGTAAAATGGGGTTTCCTTCTAGGGAAAAAACCCTAACATAACTTCTACCATCATATATGTAACCTAATGAAGAATGGTTAAGACTAACTACAAAATTACAATATTTTACAAGGCAATTTTCCAAAAATATTATCTTCGGGGGCACTTCCCCTGAACCCCCACTAGGAGAGGCTCTAAAATATTTTCATCGCCCCCCCTAGACCTCCCTGGTGNGGGGGGAATCCCCCCCACACTCCCCTCATTAGGAAATGGGATCTGAACATGACTGAAACAAATACCTCTAGATAAAGAAGATAATAAGGCTCCACAACCAACACTTTGGACAAAAACCCACCATAAAAGGAAAAAATATTGGGATGAGGCTCTTCCCCCTTAGAATTTCCAACAAAAGGTTCACCATTGGCAGAAAGTAGACCCTTTATAGGAACAACATATTGAAAATCAAGAGGATGGGTTTTAGAAGGCTTTTAATTACATGTCAAGTGCATGTTGTCTCCTCTATCCATCTAGACCACCTCCAAGTTGGTCCATTGCGAAAGGGAAATGTCAAAATTAACATATATAGTTTCCTTTTCTAAACCATTTCTAGACTACTTGATCCCAATTCATCCTTCTCCAAATAACCTTCCCCTTCCCAGTCTACATGCACTTTTACATGAGTGCCTTTTGAAACCATTAGAATATGATCCATACTTTTCTTCTTTTGACCTAGCTTGGGTGGGGAATTATCACAATTATGAAACAAATGATTGTGGTTGGATGAGACCTTAGGAATCCTCTATTTATTTGAAGCATGCACATAAACCAAATTAACATTTTTAAAGAGAAAACTGTGAACATGACCCTTCACTACATGACCCACCTTATGACAATGGACACAACGAAAAAAAATGTTAACATAATCCAAGGATTGAATGTACTTGTTTTCTCCCATTACCAAGTCAATAGATTCATAAAGCCCATTTCTAGAATCCAAATTGACCAATATCCAAGTGGCCATGCAAACTCCATAGGATTTATACCTTTCACTCAGTGAAATAAAAGAGCCCAAGACTTATCCAATTTCCTTAAGCCCACTATCATTACAAAAATCCAAAGGCAAGTTTGGTAACTTAATCTAGGTTAGAAAACTTGTCATAATATCCTCCTTAGAATTAAATAAAGAGTTCTAGTGCTTGGCCGCAAGAAGGTTCCTACCCAGGTACCAACACCCCAAAATAATTTTGATGGTGTTGGATTTATCCTGAAATAAAATCCTTATCCAACCCCTAGAAAACATATGATAGATATAGATATACCTAATAACCAAAATCCATGTATATTCTAGCCAAGAACACATTCCATAAACAAAAACCCACCTTCCATAAAACTTACCAACTAAGGTAAAACCATCCAGTTCAACAATCGACACCACCCTAACGTCCTTGCCTACCACTAGGGAAATTACACTACCTCACGATTTCACCATCTTCCCTTTTTTGCCCCAACTTTGTTTAGCAATGGGCTTGATGGGTGACCCTAAATTTCCTCAACCTCTAGCTTACCTCCCATAGGACCTAGACCAGGAATGCCAAATGTTGGAACACTTCCCTCTACACCACTAGGAGGAGCCTTTTGTCCAATTGTCTAATAAAAATGAAAATGATAATGTTGGGAGCCCACGTCATGGACATGAAATGATAGATTTGGATCCAACTCCCCATGTGATCGATATCGTACCCAACTGGGAGAATCACGAGTCAGTACAAGTTTATATATCCTACTAGGAATAGAGGATGACATAGTACATTTAACATCTAGAGCCTCTTCCTGTAAACTCATAAACCACATATCTTATAGTGTTGGACAATTGGTTCAATGATGTCAACCTTTAGAGATTGATTTCAACCCTTAGAAGATCAATGCCAACCCTTGCAAAGGTCCATATATGTGGATAATAGTTTTGGACAGTTGATTGACATTTGTATGAATGTGATTGATGATGAGTTAGTTGGGTGCATTTGATGTAGTCTACATGTAGCCCCAGAGGTGTGGTTATGGGACCCAAAGTTTGTTGAGGAAAATGGACATGAAGGAATATGAAATTGCAGGTTAGACACTCATAGATGGATAATCGTGTAGTTTTCGGTGATATGTGGTATGACATGTTGTTTCTGATGGTTAGGGATATATGGCCTTGTAAAGTTGGAAGTCCTAAAGAGTGGTAAAAAATACTCTATTTGGTTACAAGTATTAGTTAAAGGGTAAAGTGGTTGCAACAAGAAATCCCTAAAGTAAGGAGAGAGGTTACTATGAAAAAGTATATAAACACCTCAAGTAGTCTCTCATAAGTACACACACTTATACTTGAATATCTATCTTGTGAATGTTATGGTCTAGTATTGTGATATTTTTGCTAGTTTGTGACGACATTTTTTTGAGGTTGTGAAGGAAAGTCAAAGGTGAAAGTCTCATAGTTGCAACAAACATGAGTAACCCTAGTTTTTAAGGTATCCATGAGTTGCAGGTCAGAAGGGCATGGATGTACATGGGATTCAATGGAGAAAAGTGTGGATATCCACAGGTAGTAGTAAAGTAAGTTGTGGATCCATGAAAAGCTTGTGAAAGGGTGAGAAGATATGTTGGTGCCTAGTTGCTAAGGACTATGGAAGAAGTTACAGGTCACTTTACAGTACAACAGGTCAATTATAGGATCATAGGTAAGTTTTAAGGGTTATGGTTATGGTGTTATGGTACATGCATGGTGATGTTAGTATGTGATATCGTACATCTTGATGATGTTATGGTACATTGATTAGAGGCATCATTGGCTATCTTGGTGTATGTTTTGTTAGATGTTATAGTGTATAATTGAGGCTTATCTTATGGTACATGGCATGATTGAGAGTGATATGGTATATGGTTGAGACAATTGTTATGGCTGATGTGCATGGTTGGCACATGGTATGGTACATGTTATGGCACATGATTGATACATGGTATGGTGTTGATGTACATTGATGATGCACATGATTGATGCATAGTTTGGTACATGCGTTGGTGCATGATTAATGTACGGTTTGGTACACGTGTTGGTGCATGATTGATGAACGATTTATTATAGGTGTTGGTGCATGATTGATGCATGGTTTGGTATAGTTGTTGGTGCATGATTGATGCACAATTTAGTATAGGTGTTGGTGCATGGTTGATGCACCTGTTGTGGTATAGGTTGTCATACACGATTGATGCTTGGTATGGTACAGGTTGATTGTTTGGTACATGGTTGATGGTATGTTGGTGATCTTGGTACATTCCTAGTAGAAGCATGTGTTGGTGATGTTGGACATCTAGTTGAGAGGTGTCCTTGGTATATGATCCATGCGAGAGGATCTGGTTGAGTATCAGTGGAAGTGACAGGTTGGATGCAATGACAAGTTGACAAGTTACAGGTTGATGTGACAGTGGTAGTGATTGTGGTAGTGACAGTTGGTCTACACTTATATTTTAGGGTGAGATGATGGGGAAAGGAAAGGAGGTTGTAGCCTCCTTCTGGTTGGTGCCAGAGAATCAGGGATTTGGAGATTCCCTTAGGTTGGAGCAAGACAATTAGGTGGTTTTATCCACCTTCTGGTTGGAGCAGGATAACGCAGGGGGTTGTAGCCTCCTTATGGTTGGAGCCAGAGAATTCATGGAGTTGTAGCTTCCTTAAATTTGGAGTCTGTAAATAGGGGGTTGTAGCGTCCTTCCGGCTATAGTTGGAGAATTGGGAAGTCGATGCTTCCCATGAATGAATTCTTGATATATATAAGAAATCATTCTGTGGTTTTCTCCCATTTGGGTTTCCATTCAAATACTGGTGTATTGTGTTTTCGATGTGATGTTGCTTATGGTTACATGATTATGATATATATATATATATATATGGTGTTATGAGGAAAATATCTTTATGGATAGGAGTAAACCACAACAGATGGAAATGAATGTAGAAACCAACTCTAATATCAAGTATGATATATAAAAAAACATGCTAGCAAGACAAGATAAAAGGCCTACCTCGTCCAGATGTTCGATAAAGTCCACCGTTGAGCACTTGACCCAAAGTGTACACCTTCAACTAGTCCTCAACAACCAAGAAACACAATCATATGGTGATAATATATAATGTTAGCATATTCAATAGAATAATCCATCAACATTCATAACAAATACGCCCATGGCATAACAATTCAAATATTCACAACATATTAATTGGATGAGAAAAGAGTATTTCTATTAAAATGTAATTAGCAGAAGTGAACAAATTACAAGCTTCTGTGTCGGCACGGTTCAGAACCGAGAAACTAAGTTCCTTCCAGTTGGGCCTCCACCACTTCAATCCTCCACCAAAGGCAAACTCATGTAAGAGAGACAATGAGGTTCTCAATCAAGAAGGGAAGAACTTGGGGGATGAACAATGTGTTCAGACTTAAAGGACAAAGGGATGCAAACTCAATGTGAAGTGAATAATTTCTCCAGAGTAACTTTGCTCTCAAAGTTGAATTCTTCTCCTCTTTTCCATATCTCAGATTTGTTCCGTTTGTAGCCTTCAGGTGGAACTGAAGGGTCGATTCAAAACGTTTCTAGTATATGGAAGGCCAAGGATCATTGATCTCGTGACTTGACATGGAAACCGGACACCATTTTTTAATTTTGGGCACAAATCCCGATGTATGCGGGATGTAGTGGTGCAACCTACGTATGCACATGTTGTATAGTTGTTAGGGCATGTATATGTGGAAAAATCATGTTTTTAGCTATGGGATTTGAAAAAATGGACTTCAAGTCTATATAGAGAAATGGAAAAAGGCATTTTGTGCAAGTTTTCATAGGGTGAGGTAAATCTTGCTATAACAGATGCCCCTTAATGGGTGAGGTCAGAGGAGTATCTGTGATGGACGAAATACATTATAAAACCCAGAAGTGGAGTAATGGGGACCCTGCTGCTCATGACAATCTGTATTGACTTTACACACATGGCTGCCAATTTGAATTACACTGCAGATCCATGTGAAAATATACGAAACAACTGTCCATGGCCATGAATAGGAAATACAAAGGTGGATACATGCCAAAGGCTATCACAATCATGGACAACGCCTAGTAAAACCAGTCTCAAAATCAATTTGAAGATATCTGTATACAATGGAGTATAATATAATCTCCCATGATCACTTAAGTCACATAGGTACTGGTCCAATGAAAGGTAGCAACAGCTTAGGAAAGCTGCGACTATAAAACGATTTCTTCAAGTCTTCTACATAATCTGCCAAAGGTGCAAGTCTACATCGTGTGAATAAAGGAGTTGAATTCGAACATAATGAGACTTCATTTGATTACCGATCATTGAGGTATATCGTTAACAAACACGAGACAAAATACCGATGATGAAATTAGGTATCAAGGCACCAAGTACATTCTTAGAAGTGTGAATAAAGGAGTCAGGGTCAAACACTTGAATAATCCATCGATCAAGAGACATTGATGTATTCCCAATTGTCTATGGTGAGAGAACCTACCACTAATGACTGCAAGCCTCTAGGTCTCATCTCCAGAATAGATGAGTCGAAGTCGATGGAAGGAGACTGACCGAAAGAAGAGCATTAATGCATCTCTCATTATTAAACACAAGGTACAAAGAAGGAGCTTGATGATTTGGAGGAAATCGAATGAAGAACATGTTCACGAACCAATGACCCTGTGCGTCTTTCACGTGTGCTAGGTGCAAGCGGTACACAAAAAATACCCTCTGAATAGAAGTCAATGAGGAAAACTGCTGACAAAGGAGAGGAAACCACTAATAGGAATAATGGCATCCAAGACACTACACGAATCCCAATGTGTGAATAGATGTCTTGCCATCGAACACAAGGGAAACCACCCAGTCAACTACCAATGATGAAATATCGACTATTGGGTTCAAGGTTACCTAGCAATGAGGAAAGTAGGACCAGGGTGGGTGATAGGACTACAAATTCATGTTATTATGAGACAAATTGAGGGTATGGACGATATGAAAAGTCAAGAGTTCTGAGGAATGGTCGACACAGGTTGATAGACATCCTTTGAACAAGAGCATGAGACATATGGAAGAATCTGGCAACATAGACTCAATGGTGAAACTTTGAGATGCATGAGACATCAATCAAACTCTCCATAGGGATAGGAAGAGTAACCATTCATAGGAGTAAACTCCATGTAATGAGCTCAACTTCCTAAGGTCATGCTAAACCCAAAATTATGATGATAAGAAGACTCAAAAAAATTTGTGCTCTGTTCAAAGGCGACACGACTACTGCCAATATAAGATAATACCCTTCCTGCCTGTATTTTTTTGTTTTTTCATAGTCAAATGAATGCTATGATACAGAGGAGGAAATGAGTGTTGCAAGTAATAAAAACTAGCTCTAGCAGTGGAACATACCTATGCTCAATTCAAGGAGGTGCATGCGAGAGATGGACACTCAAGGGAATGTTTCCTCCTGGGTATCGGGTGTCAAGCTGAAAAGGATATAAACAAGGCTTTTCTTGGTTGAGAATGTATACTACTGAGGTAAATGACTTATAACGCAAAAGAGAGAGCTGACAATAGGATCAATACTACAAGCAAGGGCATGAGATATAATCACAAGTTAACACCAAAAAATGTCCTTTTTCGTAATCTTAGTCTACTTGGTTTGAAAAGGGATAAAATTGCACCAAATAGACATCCTTTCAAATCCAATTTACGAGTGTGAAAGAGAAAATTTCACTCATAAATATTTTCTCTTTTTGAAACGAGTTGGAAAAGAGATTAAATCAAACTCACAACCTTTCAAATCCAATTAACGAATGTGAAAGAGGCAAAATCACTCGACAATATTTTTGCTTTTTAGACAAGTCTAAAGAGAGATTAACTCAGACTTGTTGGAGGGGGTTCAGGTGACATGTCATGGGGGAGGCCAAGGCTCTTGTATAAGACTTCTGTGAAAGGTAAGTATCTAACGAATGGCTGACACAATCTTGGGAAATCCCAAAGCTCTCCAAGTCGAGGAGGATAAAATGCTAGTGGAGGTTTTCTTCTCCACGATATATCATATAACGTCTCTTAATTGAAAGGGCATGGGAGGAGTAATTGGATACCCCACAAGACCATCCCAGTCAAATGTAACCTCTTCAAAACTTGGAGGGAGAGTACTCAGGGAGAGTAAAACTCTCTCTTATTCAGAAGGTGTAGTACGAGAAATGCTAATGACATGGTTGAAGGACACATCACCCTCCAAAAGAAGACTTGGATTAATTAGAGATTGCATCGGTAGGACCACTTCTTCAATCATTGGCTGAATAGGATGCACAACAACAAGGCCAGGAGACGCATCACCCTAAAAAATGGGAGTGTGTTCAGGTGATGATTGCATCTGTATGACTGTCATGTTAATTAAAGGAGAAACAGAGTGTAGGGAAACCACATACAACTCAGAACCCGAAGGGCCCATGGGTGATGACCACACTTACAGTATCCTAGCAATAGAAGGACACAAATGAGTAAGGTGATCTCCTTCACAATTCCTACAAAGGAACTTGGGATTATGTCTTACATGTCTAGTCTTCTCAATTGGATGAATGCCCCCAACATCATTTACAATGGCTGGCGACATTCTCTCAGTGTAACTAGTAGAGGATGGAGATGTCATGATGACTCAAGGAGACTAGAGTGATGCCCCCAGCATGACTTGCAGTGGCTGGTTGCAGGTATTCAACATGACTTGCAGAGGTCATCGACCAATCTCCAACATGACTAGCAGCGGTTGGTGATGGAACTCTAGTATGAATGTAAGTGAATGGACTAGTGGAAGTGGTGAGTTGTGGCATTTGAGACCAAGGTCCCAAGAAGTACTGGTTTTGAGGCAATGTGGGCCAAGAAAGATCCTGGTTTACACCCTGTCCCTATGCGGAAAGGTAGTATCCTCCACCTAATTGATGCATAGAGGTTTGTATAGGCATCATCACTGAAGCAGATGTCTGGGAAGACACAAAAGTATGATAAGATTATTCAAGTGACAATATATGTTGCCCCCATGTGAATGGGTTCTGTGAAGAGGGTATCTTGTAACATAAAGTTGGTTCCCTCCATATGAAATATGAGAGGACATATGTGGAACCGCCATGGGAAAAGTGTTCGTAGGAATTGTCATAGCGAATGAAGGATACCCGGATGACGTGTAATGAGTAGAATAACCACCCATTTGAGCATCGGCTCCTGAAAAAGCATGGCTAGGATTGGATACATAAGAGGAGAGGTTCCAAACCCCTACTATGAGAGTTGGTTGAAGGACATGAATCCTATCAAATGAAGATGTAGACGGCAGCGCCATGGTGCCCCCAGATCTAAAACTAGGATTCATATGATTAGGCAAGGGCAAGGATGGAAAGGGTGAAGGCATGTTTGGAATATCAATAGGAAAATGATTAGATACCCAAGGCATGAGCTGAGTGTTGTAATTCTACATACCATTGTGAAAATTAGACGGATTCATCCCCATGAAATGAGTGAACTTCATGGGGGGGGGGTAGTGGTAAATGAGGGAATCAAAGGAAATCCACTATCCATGATAATGACAACTCAAGGCACTGTATAAAATAACGTCAACTAATAATCAAAGAACACACCAAAAATAATCAAACGACCAAAATGCACACAAACATGATAAAGTGGCTGAAAGGGGCCTCCCTCTCTAAAGTAGGTATGCCTCTCCCAAGAGGGGCCTGAGACTCATTTAATAAAGATCGGAGGTAACATAATCAGTTATAAGGGGCCCTCGTGGGCTTAGAAACCAATCGGTCAGATCCCCCCAGAGAGGTAATCCTCCATAAAGGCTGTGTGTTGTCTGACCCTTATCTGACCTAGGGTACCTATAGAATAACCCCTGCAAGTAACCTATGTGGTACCTAAGTCAAGAAACTAATCAACCACGATATAACCTATGCATAGGAGAATAGTTGTAAGTTAGGTCCACCATATGGGCAGGGTAGAAAAGCTTGAAACCTTGAAAGCACCGCCTCTCACAGAGGTAAGGGTACTAGAAAGATCCCCATATACGAATAGATCCCCAGAAATATCTATGACGCTAAGAAGGTATCATGGGGATATCCCTTCAACCAACCTCAAGTGACCTCATGCTTAACTCTAGTGTAAGTAGAGCCTCTTGATATTACTGATTATACAATGGATTTCTCCACTCCCTTAGTCAAACACATATGTTGATTTAAAAGCCTTGGAGAAGTTTACTCACAAAATCCTATTCCAAGGCTCTAAATCCTAAGCTAGTTTGTGCACCCTAGAAAGATAAAATCATTACTAATCAATTTTAAATTATAGTGTTACATTTAGTGGCCTTGCTTACTCAAAAGGGTGCGGTTTTGAAACTAATTATGTTATGACTCAACAAGTAAAATAAATGAATATGAAAACAATGCAAAGTCCTAACTTCAATTTCCAAATAAATGATATTCTTTTTGTTATCACATGAAGTTGTCATGGCTCATATGTGTTTTTTGCAGGCTAACCAAGTCTTTTGTTCACACAGGGAAAAGCCATGAGAAAAATACATCTTTCAGAGCAGTCCATTTCAAGCTTGAAATATAAGCAAGCAGACATGATCGATTTTCAACAGCGGAGATCCCATGTATAGTTTAGATCAACGACTCTCTGGTAGTCGGAGTTTTAAATTCGCATAAGGATTAATGACTAGACAAAAGCCCCAAAGTGTCAAAGTCCTGAAGTGACGAGAGACTGCCACGTCAATCGGGAGAAAGTCACTTCGGGAGATATTCATCCAAACATCCCAAAGTACCGAAGTGACATTAGGGTGACACATCGCTTTAGACCCTACCAATCCACATGTGTTTTCCAACTCAACACATGGCACTCATCCATTGGTAGCTGTGTCAGCACATGACGTCATGCCACCATGTCAGATTCAGGAGATCATCCTCTGGGATATTTTCTTGCTCAACATTCAAAGATCCAAGCGCCAAAGTTGCATTACCCAGATAACAGGTTGTACCCAAATCACAGATTGTAGCATATTGACGACCACACTTCATTACGGGAACATAACATGCTCGAATGATAAAATTCTCGAGCGGTCCTGCAATCGAAACCATGGTATAGAGAAAAAGGTATGTGGAATTTGGTGGTGAATTGCAGGGGTCAAAGCGGTGTGGACCCAAACCTCCCTTGGAAACTTCTGCAATCACATGCTGATGTAGGGTCCATCCGATAGAAACGCATGGCAACAAACTAGGTGTAAGGCCTCATCCCGATCCCAAGGAGAAATCAATTAATGAAAGAAGGACCGGTGGTTGAAAAATCGACCACACCCTTAAATGGAAGCATGGAGGGTCTGGTTGAGGAGAAAAAAGTTGTTAGCCTAAAGTATCACATAGGGAAGTTTCTCTTGCATGCCCATACTGACCAGAGTTTCCTTCTGACAGAAGGAATAAGAAAAACAAGAGAAGACACACGACACTTGATGCAGGAGCATCCACACGTCATCAAGCGAGCCAGTGCGCACGGAGAAAGAACCTATAGCTGGACAGTGCCAGCGCGCACATTTTGAAATGATTTGGAGACTGTTGCGCCGTCGGTTGGACGAGGCATTCAAAGCCAAGCACAGTTGTATTGTATTAGTAGATAGGAAGGCATTTATTTGAATTAATGCTGTTAGATAGGAATTAACTGTAGATTAGACAGTTTATCTTTAGAGAGGGAAAACAGAGTATAGACACCCTCCCGTGTATTATTGTAAAATAATTCGGATTCTCATTCATTCATACAAGAGCAAGAGAGAGAGCAGAGCCAAGAGAGAGCCTGTGAAGAAACTCCATGTACAGTTATTGAATTAATAGGAAGAGTCTGATTCAATCACCATGGATGTGTTTGACACTTTTGTGTTGCTGATGTTGTGCTTTTGCTTACTTGCTTCCTTTTATGCGTATCTTTTTTATGCTGCATATGTGATTGCTTATCAGGTTAGGAACCTGAGAGAATGAGTTTCAATTGTTTCTCTGCTTGAGCCGTGAGATTCCTGCATCGAGTGCAGTCGAATACCTCCGCGTAGAGTGCGTCGAGGCGGCTAAGTAGTTGGACTCTTGGTTTCTTCTTTTTTTTTCCAGAGTTGGATTGAGTATTCGAGCCGTGCAGGTGAGTGCAGGTCGAGGTCGAGTCTCAGTCAGCCTGAGAAGGGGAGGGTTGAGACCCCGTCGGAAGTGTGAAGCACACAGAGCCAGGAGAACTTCGACACTTGGAGAGTGGTTGAAGTTAGAAGGGTGAGCAGAGTGCATGAAGGCCCTCGGAAGGTATTAGAGGACGAAGCTCAGAAGGGATAGCCCTTTTGGTTTATTGGGAATTTGATTAAGCAGAGGCCGCACAGGGAAAAGGTGGCAGAACAGAGGACTCTTCGTAGAGGAAGAGAATCGACGACTTGAAATAGTCGGGCAGTTTCACGAGATTCCGCGGATCGTCAGATCTGGAGGGAKTTGYGAGGGGTTTAAGCCGCAGGTGCACGGAGGAACCATTTCCATYGCACATCGGMAAATCGGGGTTTGYGGRACAAGAATCCCATGTACTTCGAAATCGCGAAAGGCGATTTCCCGATTTGATCGAGACCGTCGATCCTAGCGTGGACAGGTGGCACGGATCMGGAGTATCGGACTTTCGGCATTCGGGGTTTCCAAAGGCAGGAGTTTTGGAATCGTGGATCCGCGAGTCGCGAAGTCCYGACGTGACGTGGCAGTGTGGGACCCGGAYGTCAGGGGGGGGGGGAAGCCGAGTGGAGGCATATCGGCACATCGGGGTTCGGGGATTCGTAAGGTAAGTATCTCCCTTCCTCTCACCCGCCGATTTCCCGATAGGAAAATCCCCGAAACCAAGAGTGTTGACCGTTGACCTCGCGGATCGGGATTCGGAGGTTTCGTGTTGCACGAGAGGTGCGCCTAAGGTTCGCGAGTCCGCGAAACCCGACTTCCCAAGTTCCGAAAGGGAAGTTTTCCGAGAAGACTGTGGGTGATAGAACTCCCGAGGAGGAGTTGGAAGAGCATCGACTCTTCGGGCCGGGGAGTGAGAAGGTCCTGGTGGAGTGACCGCCTGCTGAGGGTACGGTTGACGTCAACACTGGAGAAGAGGCACTCAAGCAGCAAGACATGCCTACTGTTTTGATTATAAATACATCTGAGGAATGATATCATAAGGAGGAGGGGGGTTTGACCCAAGAACAAAGGAGGTTTTGAGAAATGTTTATGACTGTATATTTTAGTTTGTAAGATGGAGGGGCATGTAGCAGTAAATTGTATGTTATTAAATATTCATATGATTTGTTTCATCATATTTTTCTTCTATGTTCTCTGTTCTATTATTCATCTTATTTGAACGTATTTCTGATTTTAAGGATTAAATTTTCCTTTGATCGATAGATTCCTGATATGGTAGAGGATCTGTTGCAAGCTTGCCTATTTATCATTGTTTATTGTTCAAACACATCTAAATTCTCTTTGCAGAGAGGATCTCTTCTTAGAGAATATTCGTCTTTATGTTATTCTCTTATTCTTCTCTTCATCATTATAAAAATATTTTTTCTGATAAGGAGCTTAAATTCCTTCATTGAGCAGACTATTTATGACTCCATAGCCCAATACTGATCTGCAGTGATATCTTTTGTTTTTCCCTTTCTTTAAAGTCTTGCCGATCCACCTACTCAAACCATTTTAATCCATTTTACATTTTGATGGGTACTGGGCTTATCCTCTACCAGTCTTAGGGTGATTCTCAGTGCTAACACTTTCCAAAATGCAATTATCAATTCAGTTATCCAACTCTAAATAAATTCAACCTTTCTTTACATGCACTAAGATTAATGATAAATACTCAAAAGATCAAAATTCCAATCAATGTAAAATGCCTAATATTTTTGTATTTTCAATATAAGAGGATGAAAATGCAAGGTCTAAAAAACAACTTGATATAAAACTCTACTTTATGTAAACAGAGACAAATCAAGTAGGACATCAAGAAGAAAAACACCCATCCCAAGACACAAGGACAATCAAATGAAAGGATGATGATAAAGGCACCGCCCAAAAATTCAACGAAAGAAAGGTTTCCTGTCCTCCCATAGACACTTAACAGTCACAACAGAGACCCAAGAAGACTTAGCAATCAACAAAACCTACCCAACAACCAAGCAACAAAGGGTGATGTACACGACTGTTCAAGAGAAAAAAACATATGTATGCATCTTGTAGAAGGACAACACATGTATGTATGTGAATGTTAGGAAAAACCCCGCATATATGTGTCAAAACATAGCCAGGCTAACGAGAAGGATAAGAAACTTAGACTCAGAGTGAACAGAGGCTGTCAAGAAATCATACGACAAGAAACTCAATATAAACGAGAGCAATCTAAGGAGAAAAACACTCCAAACCCTGAAAAAGAAGATTCTATCCCCAATATGGTCGTCAATTCTGTTATGATGAAAATCTCTCTATGGATAGGGGTAAACCACAACAGATGGAAATGATTATAGAAATCAACTCTAATCTCAAGTATGCTATATAAACAAATATCTTATAAAGACAATATAAAAGGCCTACCTCTTCCAGACGTTCGATGAAGTCCACTGTTGAGCACTTGACCCAAAACGATACACCTGCAACTAGTCCTCAACAACAAAAAAACGGAAGCATATGGTGATAATATATAATGTTAACATATTCAATAGAAAAATCCATCAACATTCATAACAAATACGCCAATGGAATAAAAATTCAAATATTCACAACATATTAATTGGACGAGAAAAGAGTATTTCTATTAAAATGTAATCAATAGAAGTGAGCGAATTACAAACTTCCGTGTCAGCACGGTTCAAAACCAAGAAACTAAGTTCCTTCCATATGGGCCTCCACCACTTCAATCCTCCACCAAAGGCAAGCTCATATAAGAGAGACAATGAGGTTCTGTGTTCAGACTTAAAGGACAAAGGCATGCAGACTCAATGTGAAGTGAATAATTTCTCCAGAGTAACTTTTCTCTCAAAGTTGAATTCTTCTCCTATTTTCCATAGCTCAGATTTGGCCCATTTGTAGCCTTCACCTGGAACTAAAGGGTCGAGTCAGAATGCTTTCAGTATATGGAAGGCCAAGGAACATTGATCTCGTGACGTGACATGGAAACCCGACACCATTTTTTATTTTTGGGCACAAATCCCGATCTACATGGGCTGTAGTGGTGCAACCTGTGTATACACATGTTGTAGAGCTATTAAGGCGCGTATATGTGGAAAAATCATGTTTTTAGCTCCAGGATTTGCAAAAAGAGACTTCAAGTCTACGTAGGGAAATGAAGAAATGCCTTCTGTGCAAGTTTTCATAGGGTGAGGCAAATGTTGCTATAACATATGGATTCTCTAATATTATATTTTATGCATACTTAAATTATATATCTACGCATTTTAAAATTAGGTCTCCTATTTCTTTCTTTCATAGCTAAGATTTTCTGACATCCAACCCTCTTAATTATTTTTCTCTCTTATAGGTGAGGCCCTTTTATAGGTGTGTATGTGGCCTCCAAAGGTGGCTTAAATTAGGTGCATAGGTGGCTTGAACATGTGTACATGTTCCCTTTCCTGCTTCTTATTCTATCATCTTCTGGGTTTTTTCTTAGGGTTTTTGGGTTGTTTCCAATGGTTTGAGGAATATTTACAAAGGGTTTCAAGGATGGAAGAATTATATTCCATTCAATATGAAACCTAGTTCCAAGTTTGATGCAGACCCACTCCCTCACCTGGGGCTCGCTAACCTTCCAGTCTATGATCGTTCAAAATATGGAGTCAGATTGACTCTTGGGGCCCTTCTGAGCCCCAAAAATCCCAAACATAGGTTCTTTTAGTCCATGTGTAGGTCCAAATATAAAACCCACATGATATTTTCTTAAGCCCCATTACCTTTAAAACTCAAATTCGGGCTCTATCCCCTTTCACTTCCAGCGGGAACGACATATGACCATGGGTTCAAAACCAAGCGCCAATCACAACATGCTATTTTAGAACCCTAATGCACTAGTGAAGTCCCATAAGGGACCATGGGCCGAAACCATGGGAAAATTTTCTTGTTCCTGAAAAATTCGGGACTTCAGAGCTCCAGGCTTCGAGAACTTTTCCTTCACAACCTTGTAGAATTGCTGAACGCTGAATTCAAGGAACCTCCAAACACCTATGGGATCAAAGGTCCCCAAAATTTGTCAAGATCTATGGAATGTAGATGACTTCAGGAGTTTGGGCTTTGGCCATTCTGCCCGCTCCAACACTCTATACCCCTAGTGATCCAGATTATTTTCGGCACGAAATGAGATCGGAGATATAATAAAGAAATGCACAGAGATATCGTAGATATTCAATAATATAACATAAATGTATTGGAGATGAAAACATAAACACATATATACAGTAATACACGATTTCTATTAATGAAAGAAATGTACAGAGACTGTAAAAATACAAAGTGGACGACTCGCTAGAATGGTGGCAGCTTATCTCTGAGAAGAGATGTGATGGCTACTCACATTCGCAAGAAGATGATTACAATGAGGCTCTTAAGGCCTTTTTACAATAATAAGGAATGCCAAAAACCCTAGACATCCAAAAACCTAACCCTGGGAGATGAAGCACCAAAAGTCATGTGGCCCCGTTTGGGTAAGTGAGTACATCAACTTCTCGAGGTCATAACTTTTGCATACGATCTCCGTTTTAGGCACGTGATAGCTCATTGGAAAAGTATCATCGAGGAGATTAATTTTGGGGGATCAATTATGCCTTTGGATATAATTGAGAACCTCTATCTTGAAAAACTTTCATTTGGGCCCTCAAAATGGCCCCGGAAGTTAAAACCTGCTAAAAATAGTAAATTGCCAAAATTGCCAGAAAGCTGTTTTGAGCCATTTGGAAAAGGTGGGTGGCCACCGATATCCACCTGGATAACCTAGTGTGTCAAACTATGAATCATATCAGATGACTATCCTCTCTCCATGGATCAACGAATCTTGTCCACTCCATGCTCCGGGCTTTAGAGTATTTTGGAGCACCAAACCCTCAATTCCCTTGGAGTTCCTACTCACTAGACTGAGAGATTTGGTGACACGTGTACCCATTCGATCAACGGTTGAGGGTGACTTTGACCTTCAGGTCTCCGGGATTCCTCAACCCCAAACCACTCTCCACTTGGATTTTTCATAGTGTCGAACTCCGAGATTAGTTGAAACCTATCCACTGAGATTAGTGGTTTTTGTTTACTAGTTCTAGCTCTACTCTATCATATGATTTGTTGACCTAGGGTTCATGTCTTTCGGGTTTATACAAAAGCCTCTGAAATTATCGGCCCTCCTGGTAAACCAGAAGGCAACACAACACACAAAATACACCACATGGTCTCACCCGATATAGCTTTAATGGGTGGCTGTAAGACTCATGTGTTTACAACCTAGGATTGAGTGCAAGATATGGGATCTATATTTTGAGCCATTTATTTATAACTTGTGATTGCAACATAATGTTATTTACAACTATGCAGTAACCTTCATGGATTATTCCCTCAATATCACAACAACATTTACACAAGAAATGTAATAACTTATTCATTCATTTAGAGCAACAATTAACTACAGAGAAGATGATAAAGATATGCATGCATTCATACCATTACATAGATGTTACCGTGGTTCACCCCCTCCTGGGCTACGTCCACAAATATTTGGCTCTTGGCTCTTTTATTATGGTAGTTCTGCGTATCCAGCGCCGCGCACTTACAACTCTCCTCAGATGGGTAAGATCTATATGATGCAAACTAGATCGCACCAAGCTCCTCAGCCTGCGATCTTATCCTCAGATCTCCCTTCTCTCCTCTCCTCTATCTCAACAACTTACAAAATAGTACATAAAAACATTACAATTGGCATCGACTCGTGCATATCTATGATGTAACACCAATATGAACAATGTAAAAAGACAACCTATGATACCTATGTATTAGAACCCTCTATAATACCTCAGTATCGATATTTATACATCTTTGTCTCTTCAGCCATTACAATACATTACCAAAACCATAACCCTAATAAAGTTAGGTATTCCTCTCATGTGTGCGTGCTCCTCCTCCTTCCATCCGTCACTCTCCTTGTGCATGCTTTCTTGCATGCATGCGTGCTGTGTTTCCTTCCAACTGTTACTTTCGTTTCTGCACACTTTCTTTCCCCACGATCATCCTTATTTCCACTTGAGCCTGCTGCCAATAGGCCCCCAACACTGACATGTGGCTCATCTCGAGCCACCTAATCCTTCTGAGATTCCTAGATCTCCTTGGTGATTGTCTGGAAATTTTCCTTGAGTGTTGCTGTCTGCGTGGTCTTCTCCTTGATTGTGTCCACTACCTGGACTGCCACTTCGTTGCTCAACAATCCTGCACATTCTTCCTGGGTCTATGCTATCTGTGTCTTAGCTTCCTCTGCCTGTGCCATTACTTCTGCTACCTGCTCCTGTAATGGCTCCATTTGAGCCCGACGCTCTTGTTTTTGCAGTTGTGCAAATATTAGTTCTGCTTGCAATTTCTTAATCTCCTGTGTCCCTTTCACACATTTTTGGATTGGTATGGTATTCTACTTCTGCTTGAGCTCTTGGAATGCTGCATTGATCCTTTCCTCTTCCTTGTCCCACCATTGGACCTGTGGATCCTCCTCCAACCTTGTCAAAATCTGCGTTGCTTTATTGAACAAGTCAGTTGCTATGCTAACCTACTGCTCTATCTCCTGCAACTACGTCGTTGCTTCCTGCTTCCTTTGCTACTTCACTACTAGTGGAGTGGTGGGTATGAGCTGTTCTCGGAGATTCTCGATCTCCTTCTGATATTGCTTGATGGCCTACGCAATATGATCAATATTTTCCACTACTTGAATTTCATTCCCTTGCATGGTGTTTGGAAGTCTCTCAAAAATTCCTCCTACTCTTCATTCCAGTTCATTCCTGCGTTCTCTTTCCCCCTGCTTCGCCTCTCCTTCTGCTTTTCTTTTCAACACTTCCTCGGTGATAGATAGAATCTTCCATTCATTGGGCCATTCACTGATGACCATATTGATATCACCCTCTATGATGCAGTAGCACATCTGTAGCCACTATTTAGCTAGATCCTGCCTTGCCTGTATCCACATTGCTTGTCGCGTGGCTTGAAAATTGGCGATGTACACATATTGCGCAACAACCTCTGGTGTTATTCTCCACATTCGGATGATGGATTCTTGTATGTCATGTAGGTATGCTTCAAATATGATCCCATTTTCCCTCTTATGCCTGGCATTCGACCTTATTTTCAACAATAGATACCTCACTCCCGCAGGCGTTGGTCTAGTACAAAATACTACATACCCCAGTTTTCGCCATCCCATGAAGGCTATTAAAGTAATCATTCATGAGTAGTGGAACTATGTGCCTAGATCCTGCACATCCTTGCAATACTCTAGGAATAAGTTTAATAAGTATGGCTCCCAGCACATTGAGGTGCCTTCTGCGCACTGGGTTGCAACTGTAATGACTCCAACTGGTACCTCCTCTCTATGACATTTTCTTAGCAAGTTGCAGGCTAAGAGTTTTGCGCCTAGTTGTGTGGCTACATTGTTGATTCGTTTGATGATGATGCCTCTTGTCCCCCTGGTGTTGCCATACTTATTCTTCATTTCTTCTCCCAATTCTTTCTCCTTGGTTTTATCATCCAAAAACAATGTGAGATCCATACCTCGAATTGGTAACCCTCTTATTTTCACAATAATCTCGATAGTTATGGGGATAGGATTGTCTAGCCATATGTCCCCTCCATGTGTGACTGCTAGTAGCTATTTGATGCATGATGTTGTGTACTGGCCTCAGCCAAAATGCGGTAGGTTCAACAAATCTAAAATTCATGTTTTCTCCAGCACAATTGCCCATTGGTATGGCTGGTTAATTGGTTCTACGAATGGGTTCATGCCTATAGTCTGTAAAAATACCCTTGGTGCAAGTTTCAGGAACTTGGCTTCGTCTGCTACATCGTGGTCTGAATATTTGAGCTTCTCGACATGGCCCAATAACTCTGGTCCTAGTTGTACCCCATCTGGTGTGCGTGGTAGAACAATTTCTGCTGCTGGTTTCTTACGGGGTGAACTTGGTATATGTATCTTGTCCTTCTACTATGGTGGCTAGCTTGAAGTTCCAATGGCTTCCAGTTGTTCCTCTGTATGCCATTTCGGCCAAGCCAAGACATCTTCAGTGGGATCCCCTGCTGGGTGTTCTAAGATGGTCGTTTGAGACTCATCTGGCTCCATTGCTACTATCAGGTTCGCCACCATGCCATTAACTTTCAAAGATGCTTCTGTATTCTCTAGTTGCACCTCCTTTTAGGTTTCTGCTTCCTAGTTCTGTGGTTCTTGCGTCGTTTTCGTTTTATCTACACTCGTGGCCTCTGTTGCTGGCTGCTGAATTTCTTCCAGTATCAGTGTAAGATTCTCCGATATCGTCTCTGGGGATAGGATTTCATCGACATTGATGACCTTCAGCGGCTACTGTTCACCTTCTTCGGCCTATCCTCGTGACTTGGTTTGAACTCTGGTTTGTTTAGTGTTCTGGCTCGCTTCAGCTTGCTTGGGTGGTGCCATAGGGGTGAGTATCAAATGGATTCTAGACTCAAACGGTCTCTGTGGTCTTCGTGAACTCTCTCTATTTTCTTTCACCTCTGTCACTCTCTGTCTGCTCTATCTTCATGAATAGACTATGGGATTCCGTGTCCGTGTGTTGTATGGATTTCCCATGAATCTTGTTGAGTACACTTTCTTGGTTATGAGTTAAGTGCACCTTAATTATGGATTCAATGCATCTTTGGTGGTTTCATACTTAGCATTACTCCTGTTGTCCCGTGTTCTATTGGTGCGATTAATGTGGCATCCCATCGGTCCTTGCCTCTCTTTAATTTTACCTAGTGCCATCCTGTCATACTAATTTTGCCGCCTTTATTTTTCCCTCTTGTTTCCCTTTGTATGTAACCATTGTTCTTGTCCTTGTCAAATTCATGTTTCTAAATTCATGTAGCCTTTCTACTTCTGGCCTACTGCACCCTTTTTAGGTTTGTTTCCTTATTTAGTTATTTTTTATTTTTAACTGCGTGGTGGGTGGTCGACTATCCTTGTACAACTTCAGTTGACTCCCGTTGATCATTCCTCTGAGTTCTGTGCCTGCTAAATATCTTAACTATACAACACCTCTGTTTGTGACAGACATTACTTCATATGGTCCTAACCAATGCATTCTAAGCTTTCCTGGGTGCTATAACAATTTGCTGTCATACATCAATACTAGATCTCCTTCCTTGAACATTTTCTTCTTGATGTGTCGATCGTGCCAAGATTTGTTTCTTTCTTTTTGCACTTGTTGATGGAATTCTGTCAATATTCGGTCTTCCTCCATGGTCAATAACTGATTCTGTCTCTCCTATACTGTGCATCGTTCTGTCATTTATGTGATAGCTTCTATGCGAAAGATGGATACTAAAAAATCTAATGGAACTACTGCTTCTTGGCCATAAACTAGTTTAAATGGCATGTGCCCTGTCAAAATTTTGCATGTAGTCCTATATGCCCATAATACTACTGGTACTTTGAGGTCCCAGTCATCTCTGTTGATGTTACAAATCTTTGTTAGTGCATTCTCCAAAATTTTGTTGAAGGCTTCCACTGTGCCATTTGCCTGTGGATGATATGGTGTGATCTTCTGGTGGTAGACTTAAAATTCTTCTATCATCGCGTAGATGGTGTTGTTTATGAAGTGCGTACCTTGGTCACTCATCAAAACACTTGGGCACCTGAATCTATTGATTACTTTTTCAAACAAAAAGTGCATTGTTGTTTCTATGCTACAATATTTTACTGGTGCGGCTTATTCCCATCTTGTTAAATATTTCATCGCAGTGATAATGTACCTAGCCCCTATTCTTTTTGCCAGTGGGTTGATTGGTCCCACAAAGTCTATTGCCCACTTGTAAAATGCCTTTAATTTTACTTGTGTTCATAATGGCATCTCATTCCTTTTGTTGGGTTTGCCTACCCTTTGACAGACATTGCATCTTTGAAAGTACTCCTTCGAGTCTCTATGAATCATTAGCCACCATAGTCCTGCATGCAATACCTTCTACGTGGTAGCTTTAACCGCATAATTCCCTCATGCTATTCCCTTGTGGGATTCTGCTAAGACTCTTGGTATTTCATGCTCTAACAAATATCTTCACAAGATGCTATCTGCGCCCATTTTATATAAATGTCCTGCAATTAGTTGATAGTTGGCAGCGCAAACTACTAAGTTTTTCTTCTACGTGGTGCTATAGTCTTGTGACACAATACCTGTACTCAAGTACTGAATGATATCTGTGAAGTATTCATGAGCAATCTGTACTAAGAATAACTGTGCATCTAGAAATTTGTCTTTTAAATTCGTAGGTTCTTCTCCATTTGTGACCCTCGACAGGTGGTCAGGTCCTACATTCAATATCCCTAGTTTAACTATTACTTCAAAGTTGAATTCTTGGAATAGTAGTAGCCATCGACATATTCTCCCCCCCAACACTGGCTTGTTGACTATGTATTTCAAGGTTGAGTGATCTGTGAACATTTTAAAGTGATTTCCTAATAAGTAATGTCTGAATTTCTGTTGTACATAGACCATGGCTAGGCCTTCTCTTTTTGTCGTGTTATAGTTCTGTTTTGAGTCTGATAACTTTTTGCTTGCAAATTCTATCGGGTGATCCAAGTCTCCCACTCCTGGCTATGCCAAGATAGATCCAAGTGCTATGGATGATGCATCTACATGCACATGGAATGTCTTTTCCTAGTCTGGAAATACCAATATTGGCGCGGTAACCATCTTTTCCTTCAAGGTATCTAGACCGTGTTGACACTCGTCGTTCCACTGAAAATTTGTATAATTTCTTAACAGCTTTTCCATTGGTGTTGTAATCTGAACATATCCTTTGATGGATTTCCTATAGTATCATGTGTGTCCTAACGTCGCTCTTAGCTGACAGACTGTTTTCGGTGTTGGCAAATTAACAATGACTGCAATCTTTGCCAGATCTACTAATAAACCTTGTTTGCATACTATGTGGCCCAATGGTATCCCAAACGGTGTTCCAAATATGCATTTCTTGATGTTTAGTGATATCTATCACTTTCTGCATCTTTCTAACATCACCCATAAAACTTCCACATGGTTTTTCAATAGGATATAGACTGTCCAATCATCTAGGTATACTTCAAGAAACAGATGGATGAATTCCTTAAATGCTTCTATGACCACTCTGGAGAATATTGCTGGTGCATTCTTTAGTCCAAATGACATGACTGTGCACTGATAAGATCCCCATTTTGTCGCAAACGTGGTCTTGTGTCTGTCCTCCTATGCTATCTTAATCTGATGGTATCCTGGGAATCCATCAGAGAATGAGTAAGCTTCATGTCCTCCCACGTTCTTTAACACTTCATCTATGAATGGTGTAGGGAACGAGTCATGTAGGCATGCATCATTCAACTTCCTCAAGTCGACGCATATCCTGATCCCTTTCTTGTTTCTTGTCCTGTACTACCATCAGGCTTATCCATTCTGATTCCTCAACTGGTTCTATGATTCCGTATTCAAGAATCATGTCAATCTCATCTTTAAATTTCCTTTTATATATGGGGTTCAGTCTGTAGGGTCGCTATCTAATAGGTATCGCTTCAGGTCTGAGTCTTTATTTCTCCTAGTTCTCCGAATATACTTTTCATCTCTGTGAATGTTGTGGGAAAGAGATCACTGTATTCGTGTAACATCTCTGTGATACTTTCTATTGTTTGCTCATCCCAGTAATCTCCAATGTTGGCCATTTTGGGCTGCTCAGCTTCCCCTATGTTAACTTTATTTACCTTGATTGGTGTGGAAATGTCTATGGGTGGTCCTTCCACATCTCTTTCGCCTTATACTTCTTCAATCTGAATATCACGTGGATCATCTTCCTTTGGTGCTTCGTCTTGTACGTGGTAACAAGACAACAATTCCTTGACTGTCTGTTTGTTCCATTGTTGTTCTTCTATGATCAATTCTATTTCTGTTTCTTTGATGAATATTTCTCCTTTGATCCATTTAAGGGCTGCATCTATGTTGGGGTTCTCATGCTCAAATGAGAAAGTGACTGTGAAATTATGTCGCAATGTCGTCCATGTCGTAGTTCCTTTGTACAATTCCTGGTCCGTATACCAATTCGCTGGTATTCCCTCTATAGTATGTATGAAGTGATGAGGCCATTTCTCTGGTAGTGTCTTTTTACACAACATTCTACATGCCTCCAAGTGTTTCGCTGGTGCTCCCTGTCCTTCATATTTTTGTTGTTTGTTGTTTTTCTATTCCGCGTCGAACCTTATGCGTAGTAACCGCTTACATTGGTACTAGTATGTGATTGTCTCTTTGTGTGTGCCCCACCATCTTGCCGGTGTGGCCTTTAGTGCTAACAATCTCTGGTTCTCTAACACTACGTCTTCGTACTATGTCAAGAATGTTTCCAAATCATTTGTTTCGTGGAAATTGGTTGGTTCTCTGATTTCTGTGCCTATCCATCTTACTACGCGGTCTATTCTTGCACATCTTCATGTGGATAATTTGTGTAGCCTCTGCTACGAGTTCTCTAAACCAATGTCTGAGTCAGTTGCACATGAATTAATGCTCCGCCAACTGAGTACCCCATCTCTAGTTGGGTATATGTAATCCTCATCACGCGTAGTTCTTCTGTACAATTGGCCGATTTCCTCTAAGTATAGGCAAGTAGGTTCTACAAAGCTCTCTCCTTCTAATGGGTCTAATGACACGATCACCCTATATTCTCCGGACTCAAATGTCATTTTCTTGGTCTTAAAATTGATTATGGTCGGGTTTTCAAATGCTCAATCTAGACCAAGAAATGGTGGGTAAGGTGTTGTACAGTCCACTATTTCAATGAATTCGAAATATGCTTTAGTGCGCACTCCATCAAGGTCTACAGTCACTACTTTCAGTCTACCTATTGGTAGGACTCTATACTGGTTTGCTAGTTTCAATTGAACAGGTGAGTATCCTAATGTGGGCTCTCCCATGCATTTCCATGTCTTCTTTGGTAATACATTCACTTCGGATCCTAGATCTAGTATAATGTCTCCCATATTGAAATCTCCAATGTTAGCATTCAATCTAAATTCCCTACTTGTTCTTCTTTTTGTGTGTAGGTGATTAACTGTTTTAGGTTCTAGATTTTCTTCTATCTCTCTGCTACACTTTTCTAGGATGTTTTGAAATATTTTCATAGATGATGGATCACTTAATACTTTTACACATGATTGCAAAAATCCTTTGATTGTACTTACTTGTCCCATGGGTTGCATTTTGTTGGTATGATCCAATGATGGAGGCATCTCGTATTCTGGTGCTTCCTTGTTATGTTGCGCAGTTGAAGTCGACGTTGTGCCCTCCTTCTGAAATTCTTGTCTGGCCTCTTTAAAGATCTCCTTTTCTTTTTGTGTGTCAAACTCTTTCCTGGGTTCAATGTTCTTATTTAACAATTGGTTTTGTGTTGGTTCTTGTCGAACTGTGTCAGTGCCTGTTTTAGCTCCTCTGTGGGTAACTATGTTGATATTCCGTCCTTCATCCCTTGCTTTGGCTAAAATCCACTGAACATTTTGATTGTTCTGGTTCCTCTTTTCCTAAATCTCCACTAGTAGTGTCATACATTCCTCTGTATCGTGGTTCGATGCGCTACAATACATACAAGTTGCTGGTGGAAGTGGGCATTCCCTTGCATAATGTCCTAGTTGCTGACAATTGTGACATGTGACTGGTCCTATACCTCATCCAAAACCTCCTCTGGCTCATGCTCCTCCTCTATAGCCTGCTCGATCACCTCTCAGTGTGTTATACTAAGGCGCCTGATTATACGATGTGGTATTGTATTGAGGCGCCTGATTATATTGCACGGTATTGTACTGAGGTTGTGTCGGGTTGTACTGCGGTTGTGCATTATTGTATGGTTGCTGCGCAATATTATACTACTGTTGCGCAGTGTTGTATGGAGTTGGGACTTGATTGAACTGTGGCGCTACTTGAACAACCATCATTTCGACCTATACCCTATATGCATCTAATGACTTATAATCTCCATAGTTCTACAATCTTTATCGTCATGGCCCACTGACTTGCAAAAGGTACAATATGAATTCTTTGGGACTATCTAATATTTTTGCATCATTGTGTAGTGGTAAGCGTCGTGACCTAGTTTCTTACAGATTTTTCACCATAATCCTTCTGTTGGTAATGGGTTTGGAATTCCTGCTTCCATATACTGCGCGAACATTGGACATTATTTCTTGTGTTGTCCTTCCGTCCTGCACATGGTACACCAAACGACTTCTCATTTGTCCTTGTTCTTATTATGGTTCAATTGAAACATGAGATTCTTTAAATCCTCCTTCAGTTCTTCGATAGCTGGGTCTGTCTGTTGGTACTATTTTTCTTCCAGTTGAAAGGCTGCCTACAGAGCCTCTGCCTGCATTTGAAATTTCTATTGTCGTAAAGTGTATTTTAAGTGTGGGAGTAGTGAATTGACAAAAAGGTGCCGATGCTGCATATTGGTCATGAGGTATTATAACTTTCCCTTCAGTCACTTGAATCTCTGGTCAATATCCCATACCAACTCTCCTATTTTTTGTCTTATTTTGATCATCTCGTTCATGTACTTCTCTTTTGAGCTCAACTTTCAGAACTCATTAGTCATTAACTTCTTAATTTCTGCAAGTGTCCTTGTCATCCCAGGGGCCCTATTTGTGTCTAGACTAGCTAGTGTGTGGTCTCTTAGCGTAATATCTAGCTTCGCAAGTTTGGTATCTTCATCAATGATCTGTTTTTCTATCATGTCAAGATTTGTCTGTTTCTTTCTGCACTTATTGATAGAATCCTGCCAAGATTTGGTCTTCCTCCATGGTCAATAACTATTTCAGTCTCTCTTGTACCGCACGTCATTCTATCATTTGTGTGATAGCTACTACGCGCAAGATGGATACTAAAAACTCTAATGGCACTACTGCTTCTTGGCCATAAACCAGTTTACATGGCATGTGCCCTGCCAACTTTTTGCATGTAGTCCTGTATGCCCATAATACTGCTGGTACTTTGAGGTCCCAGTCGTCTCTGTTGATGTTACAAATATTTGTCAGTGCGTTCTCCAGAATTTTGTTGAAGGCTTCCACTATGCCATTTTCCTGTGGATGATATGGTGTGCTCTTCTAGTGGTGGACTTAAAATTGTTCAGTCATCGCGCATATGGTGTTGTTTATGAAGTGCATACATTGGTCACTCATCAAAACTCTTGGTCACCCGAATCAAGTGATTACTTGTTCAAACAAAAAGTTCACTGTTGTTTCTGCGCTGCAATATTTTACTGGTGCGGCTTCCACCCATCTTGTTAAATATTCCGTCAGAGTGATAATGTACCTAGCCCCTGTTATTTTTGCTGGTGGGTTGATTGGTCCCACAAAATCTATTGCCCACTTGTCAAATTCTTGTAATGTTACTTGTGGTCGTAATGGCATCTCATCACTTTTGTTGGGTTTGCCTACCCTTTGACAAACATCACATGTTTGAAAGTACTCCTTTGAGTCGTTGTGAATCGTTTACCACCATAATCCTGCGTGCAATACCTTCTACGTGGTATAGTTACCCACATAATTCCCTCCTTCTATTCCCTCGTGGGATTCTACTAAGACTCTTGGTCTTTCGTGCTCTAATGTATATCTTCACAAGATGCTATCTGCGCCCATTTTATATAAATGTCCTGCAATCAATTGATAGTTGGCAGTGCGGACTACCAAGTTTTTCTTTTGCGTGGTGCTATAGTCTTGCGGCACAGTACCTGTACTCAAGTACTGAATGATATTTGTGAAGTATTCATCAACAATCTGTACTGAGAATAACTGTGCATCTGGAAAGTTGTCTTCTAAATTCGTAGGTTCTTCTCCACTTGTGACCCTCGACAAGTGGTCAGGTCCTACATTCAATTTCCTTGGTTTAACTATTACTTCAAAGTCGAATTCTTGGAATAGTAGTAGCCATCGACAGATTCTCCCCCCCAACACTGGCTTGTTGACTAGGTATTTCAGGGCTGAGTGATTTGTGAACATTTTAAAGTGATCTCCCAATAAATAATGTCTGAATTTCTGGAGTGCATAGACCATGGCTAGGCATTCTCTTTCTGTCATGTTATAGTTCTGTTCTGAGTCTTATAATTTCCTACTTGCAAATGCTATCGGGTGATCCAAGTCTCCCACTCCTGGCTATGCCAAGATAGCTCCAAGTGCTATGGATGATGCATCTACATGCACATGGAATGTCTTTTCCCAGTCTGGAAATACCAATATCGGCATGGTAACCATCTTTTCCTTCAAGGTATGCAGACTGTGTTGACACTCATCATTCCACTGAAACTTTGTATCCTTTCTTAACAACTTTTCCATCGATGTTGTAATCTGCACATATCCTTTGATGAATTTCGTGTAGTATCCTGTGTGTCCTAACGTCGCTCTTAGCTGACATACTATTTTCGGTGTTGGAAAATTAACAATGACTGCAATATTTTCCGGATTTACTAATAAACCTTGTTTACATACTATGTGGCCCAACAGTATCCCAAATGGTGTTCCAAATATACATTTCTTGATGTTTAGTGATATCTAGCACTGTGTGCATCTTTCTAACATCAACCATAAAAATTCCAAATGGTTTTTCAACAAGATATAGACTGTCCAATCATACAGGTATACTTCAAGAAACTGATGGATGAATTCCTTAAATGCTGCTATGACCACTCTAGATAATATTGCTAGTGCGTTCTTCAGTCCAAACAACATGACTTTGTATTGATAAGATCCCCGTTTTGTCTCAAATGTGGTCTTGTGTCTGTCCTCCCATGCTATCTTAATCCAATGGTATCCTGAGAATCCATCAGTGAATGAGTAAGCTTCATGTCCTCCCACGTTCTCTAACACTTCATATGTGAATGATGTAGGGAAGGGGTCATGTAGGCATGCATCATTCAACTTCCTCAAGTCGATGCATACCCTGATCCCTCTTCTTTGTTTCTGGTCTTGTACTACCATCGGGATTATCCATTCTAACTCCTCAACTGGTTCTATGATTTCGGCTTCGAGCATCATGTCGATCTCATCTTTAAATTTCTATTTATATATCGGGTTCAGTCTATAGGGTCACTATCTAATAGGTCTTGCTTTAGGTTTGAGTGGTATCTTCATTTCTCCCAGTTCTTCGACTATACCCTTCATCTCTGTGAATGTTGTGGGAAAGAGTTTACTGTATTCGCGTAACAACTCTATGATACTTTCTATTGTATGCTCATCTCAGTAATCTCCAATGCTAGCCATTTTGGGTTGCTCATATGTTCCTATGTTAACTTTCTTTACCTTGATTGGTGCATAAATGAATTCTGATTCTATGGGTGGTCCTTCCACATCTCTTTCACCTTCTACTTCTTCGATCTGAATATCGCGCGGATCATCTTCCTCTGGTGCTTCATCTTGTATGTGGTAACAAGACAACAATTCCTTGACTGTCTATTTGTTTTGTTGTTATTCTTCTATGATCAATTCTATTTCTATTTCTTTGATGGATATTACTCCTCTGAGCCGTTTAAGGGCTGCATCTATGTTGGGGTTCTCATGCTCGAATGAGAAAGTGACTGTGAAATTATGTTGCAATGTCGTCCATATCGTAGTTCCTTTGCGCAATTCCTGGTCCGTATACCAATTCCCTGGTATTCCCTCTAGAGTATGTGTGAAGTGATGAGGCCATTCCTCTGGTGGTGTCATTTTCCAAAACATTCTACATGCCTCCAAGTGTTCCGTTGGTGCTCTGTGTCCTTCATATTTCTGTTGTTTTTTGTTTTTCTGTGCTGCGTCGAACCTTATGCACAGTAACCGCTTACATTGGTACCAGTATGTGATTGTCTCTTTGTGTGTACCACACCATATTTCTGGTGTGGCCTTTAGTGCTAAGTCAAGTGCTAACAGTCTCTAGTTCTCTAACACTACATCTTCGTACTGTGTCAAGAATGTTTCCAAATCATTTATGCCATGGAAATTGGTTGGTTCTATGATTTCTGTGTCTATCCATCTTACTGCGCGGTCTATTCTTGCACTTCCTCACGTGGATACTTCGTATAGACTCTGCTACGAGTTCTCTAAACTGGTGTCTGAGTCTATTGCACATGAAGTAATGTTCCGCCAATTGAGTAGCCCATCTACAGTTGGGTATATGTAATCCTCATCATGCACAGTTGTTTTGTACAATTGGCCGATTTCCTCCAAGTCTAGGCAAGTAGGTTCTACAAACCTCTCCCCTTCTGATGGGTTTAATGGCGCGATGACCCTATATTCTCAAGACTCAAATGTCATTTTCCTGGTCTTCAAATTGATTATGGCCTGGTTGTCAAACGTCCAATCCAGACCAAGCAATGTCAAGTAAGGTGTTATGCAGTCCACTATTTCAATGACTTCAAAATCTGATTTAGTGCGCACTCCATCAAGGTCTACAATCACTCCTTTCAGTCTACCGATTGGTAGGACTCTATGCTAGTTTGCTAGTTTCAATTGAACAGGTGAGTATTTTAATATGGGATCTCCCATGCATTTTCATGTCTTCTTTGGTAATACATTCACTTTAGATCCTAGATCCAGTATAATGTCTCCCATATTGAAATCCTCAATGTTAGCATTCAATCTAAATTCCCTACTTGTTCTTATTTTTGTGTGTAGGTGATTAACTATTTTAGGTTCTAGCTTTTCTTTTGTCTCATTGCTACAATTTTCTAGGATGTTTTGCAATATTTTCACAGATGATGGATCACTTAATACTTTTACACATTATTGGAAAAAGCCTTTGATTGTACTTACTTGTTCCATGGGTTGAATTTCGTTGGTATGATCCAATGATGGAGGCATCTCGTATTCTGGTGCTTCCTTGTTATGCTGCACAGTTGAAGTCAACGCTATGCCCTCCTTCTGAAATTCTTTTTTGGCATCTTTAAAGATATCCTTTTTCTTTTGTGTGTTGAACTAATTCCTGGGTTCAGTGTTCTTCTTTGCCCATTGGTTCTGTGCTGGATCTTGTCGAACTGTGTCAGTGCCTATTTTAGCTCCTCCACAGGTAACTATGTTGTTATTTCGTTCTTCATCCCTTGCTTCGTCTGAAATCCACTGAACATTCTGATTGTTTTGGTTCCTCTTTTCCTAAATCTTCACTAGTAGTGTCTACATTCCTCTGTATCATGGTTTGATGCGTGACAATACATACAAGTTGCTGGTGGAAGTGGACATTCCCTTACATAATGTCCCAGTTGCTAACAAGTGTGACATGTGACTGGTCCTCTACCTCCTCTGGCTTGTCATCCTCCTCTATAGCCTGCTCGATCACCTCTCGATGCATTATACTGAGGCACCTGATTATACTGCACGATATTGTACTGAGGCTATGCCGGGTTGTACTGCGGCTGTGCATTATTGTATGGTTGTTGCGCAGTATTATACTGCTGCTGTGCAATGTTGTATGGAGTTGGGACTTGATTGAACTGTGGCATTGCTTGCCCAATCATCATTTCGACCTATACCCTATATGCATTTGATGTCCTTTCTCGCATAAGCTCCATAGTTCTACAATATTTATTTTCGTGGCCCACCGACTTGCAAAAGGTACAATATGAATAATTTGGGACTGTATGATATTTTTGCATCATCGTGCAGTGGTAAGGGTCGTGACCCGGTTTCTTACAGATTTCACACCATAATACTCCTGTTGGTAATGGGTTTGACATTCCTGCTACCATATACTCTATGAACATTGGACATTTGTTCTTATGTTGTCCTTCCATATTGCACATGGTACACAAAACAACTTCTCATTTGTCCTTGTTCTTATTCTGGTTCAGCTGAAACATGAGATTCTTCAAATCCTCCTTTAGTTCTTCGATAGCTGGGTCTGTTTGTTGGTACTAGTTTTCTTCTAGTTTTAAGGATGCCTGCAGAGCCTTTGCCTACGTTTGAAATTTTTGTTGTCATAAAGGGTATTTTAAGTGTGGGAGTAGTGAATTGAAAAAAAGGTGCCAATGCTACATATCGGTCATGAGGTATTATAACTTTCCATTCAGTTGCTTGAATCTATGGTCAATCACCCATACCGATTCTCTTGGTTTTTGTCTTATTTCGATCATCTCGTTCATGTACTGATCCTTTGAGCTTAGCTTTCAGAACTCATTAATTAGTAACTTCTTAATTTCTGCCAGTGTCCTTGTCATCCCAGGGGCCCTGTTTGTGTCTAGACTAGCTAGTGCATGGTCTCTTAGCATAATATCTAGCTGTGTGAGTTTGGTATCTTCATCAGTGATCTGTTTTGATTCCCATATCTTTGCACAAATGAACAAGTGCTTCTCAGGGTCTTTTTCTACTTCTCCCCAAAATTATGGTAACTTGATGGTAGGATCGGGTCCTACCATTCTGAATATTGAACTAATACCTCCTCCGTGTGATGTATATACTTAACTAGTGCTACCTAAACTGTCTCCTCTAGGTGTTGTTCCTTGGTTATATGTACTTCCTATTGTCAGAATTCCTCCAAACTGCGATTGTCTAAATGGTGGTGTTCTCTTTGGTGTATTAGTCACAGATGGGTTTATGAGTTCCACGCTGACATTAATATGGATAGGAAGGCTACCTTATCCTCCCTCTCTTGGATCTCTCATCTTCCTCTCATATGTTGTGCGCAAGATTTCCTCAATCTACTCCACAGCTCGAAGATCCTCTTCCTCTTCCTCATCATGGTAGGGTGCTCTGCTATGCATGTTTCCAGTTGTCTCTAAGATCCACTAGATCTGGTCATCATCCGTCATGATCAGGTCTAAGGGTTCCTCCTTCTTTCCCATATCCTTGCCTCCTTCCATTTCTCCTCTATCTTTCAGTGCTCCCCCCCTTCTCCCATGCACACAGGGAAGTTTAGCTGTCTGATTCCATTGTCATTACACCCTTGTTATATAGTAGTATCTTAATTGAAGTATACAGTGATCAAATTTACCTTCCTAGAGGTCCGTGTAGAAATTCTTGCTCCACTGCATTGTATGACTTTGCTGTGTCAACTGCAAACTCAGTTATAAACCCTGCCATAATACTGTCAAGCCAAAAGTCTACTGCACGGGTGAATTTGTTGTTCACTTGTTGTAACTGCTCAATATGTACTAGGTTCCACTCTAACTGTCGAATCCGGTTCATCGCATGGTTATCCTTCAATATTAGTATCCACTCCTGCAATAGATGAGGAAAATCACAGAAAAAGACTTCGTGCAAATCAATAAACATGTATTTGTCCAGATATTTGTGGGGTGTGATTCTAGGGTTTCTATTGTCTTTCTGTGCAAACTCTATCTCTTTTGTTCTCAACCAAGTTTCAATTTCTTCTTTTGTGGGTTTCCATGGTCTCAACATCCCCTTCTAATGGCTTATTTCTCTCTTCTTTTTTTTGCTCATTTCCCGCTCCTCCTATCTCATCTACTCAATTCTCCTCTATTCCTTCCAACAACAATGGAACCATTTGTTGGTTACTAGTTCTGGCTCTACTCTATCATCTGAGTTGTTGACCTAGGGTTCATGTCTTTCGGCTTTCCAACAAAATCCTCTAAAACTATCATCCTTCATGGTAAACCAGAAGGAAATGCAAAACACATAACGCGCCGTGCAGTATCACCCGAGATAGATTTAATGAGTGGTTGTAAGACTCATGCGTTTGCAACCTAGGATTGAGCACAAGATATGGGATCTGTATTCTGAACCATTTATTATAACTTGTGATTGCAACCTACTGTTATTTACAACTATGCAGTAACCTTCATGTCTTATTCCCTCAATATCACAACAACATTTACACAAGCAATGTAATAACTTATTCATTCATTCAACACAACAATTAACTATGGAAAAGATGATAAAGATATGCATGCATTTATCCCATTACACAGATGTTACCATGGTTCACCCCCTCCTAGGATACATCCACAAAGATTTGGCTCTTGGCTCTTTTATTATGGTATTTCTGCGTTTCCAGCGCTATGCGCTTACAAATCTCCTCAGATGGGTAAGATCTATATGAGGCGAACTAGATCGCACCAGGCTCCTCAGCCTGCAATCTAATCCTCAGATATCCCTTCTCTCCTCTCCTCTAGCTCAACAACTTACAAAATAGTACATAACAACATTGCAATTCGCATCGACTCGTGCATATCTATGATGTAACACCAATCCGAACAATTCAAAAAACCAACTTATGATACCTACGTATCAGAACCCTCTATAATACCTCAGTATCAATATTTATACATCTTTGGCTCTTCATCCATTACAATACATTACCAAAAAACTAACCCTACCGACGTTAGGTCTTTCTCTCATGTGCGCGCGCTGCTCCTCCTTCTAGTTGTCTCTCTCCTTGTGCATGCTTTCTTGCATGCGTGCATGCTGTGTTTCCTTCTAGCTGTTACTTCCATTTCTGCACACTTTCTTTCCCCATGATCATCCTTATTTCCACTTCAACCTGCTGCCAACAATGGTGGAGATTTACTCCGCTACTCTGGGCTTTGATGATATTTAACGAACAACACTTCCAATCTTATGGAGTGCTAGACCTACAGACTGAGAGATCTGATGACACATGTCCCTCTGCTTCAATGGATGGGATGTGCTCCAAGACTTCGGAGCTTTGAGTCTTCCTGACTCTGTCTGCCCTATGTACTTTATCTCCCAGAGAACTGAGGCTCTAGACCTTCTCCGATCTATGGATGTGTGTATTGATTGATGAATGGTCCAGATCTACTTCGGGAACCTCAACTTCTTAGACAAAATAAAAAAAAAACACTCGAAATTTACAAATTCCTAAGGAATTATGAGCTTAAAACGCATGCTACTTACTTGGATTGGACGATCATCGATCCACATGCCTAGATATAATGGGTGACATCCATCCTTCTCTTGCACGCTCCTCCTTCTACTGGACTCTAATCCGACGGTCTAGATTTCTTCCGACAATTGATCCAACAACAATTGTTTCTTCCTCCTTCTGACTACTTCTACCCTTTCCTTCCAATGAAGGTTTCTTTGACAATTTTCAAAGGCCTCAACCTTTGAATCTTTTTTTGTGATCTAGTTGCTCAGCTTCCACCTACGTTGCACTTCCTGAGCTTTGAACTTGGGAATAAGTTCACCTACGCACACTTTGCGCTATTCCTCTTGAGCTTGAACTTGTTCCTATTCCTAAGAGTCCCAAGCCTCTTCTCCTTCAAAGAAGTTTCTTTCCTTCCTAGAAGGAAAGACACTGTTTCTCCCAAGATTTGGCACTAGGAATACTTAGCCTATGGCACACTCCTTGCACTTCATTGAATCAAATCCTTAACACTTAGCTCAGTGTTGGCCTAGTGCACACCTTGCACAAGACTTCTTCAACTTTACCCTCCTCTCGGCGGCTATGCACTCTTTGAACAAAGAGTTCTTGAATGACTCAAATTGTTTCTCCTGAACAAATGAGTCCAAAAATGACTTTGCCTACGCACTCTTTGTGTGTCTCTATGCACTCCTTGCACATATTTGATAGAGCTTCACTCCTCTCTTCTGGATAAATGAGTTTGAGAAGACTCAGCCCTCACACTCCTTGTGGGCACTATGCACACTATCACTATCTCTCCTGATCTTTTCTATAACTTGAATTCCTAAAGGGTCTCAACCCTTTTATCCTTTAAAGGAATTCTTGTGCCCTCCTTGCATCTACTCAATGCACTCCTTGTAGAGTTGTCAAAGTGTTCAACAACTATGAACTGCGCACTCCTTACGCTCTCTGTGAAAAATTTCACTGCTCCTCCTGAGATTTCCCTTCTAGTGTTCCCTCTTGGCAACCTTTTCACAGAACTTGAACTAGAGTTCTTGTGCACTCCTTGCGCTCTCTCAATGCACTCCTTGCAGATCCCTTAGAGTATTTAGTAACTCTAGTATGTCTTCTTCAGAGTGTTCAACAACTCTGATGTGCATTCCCTGGAACTATTTCTCCTTTCTGAGTTTGAGACTGTTATGGTGTGCCCACCTGGCACACTCTTCTCTAAACTCGAAATAGATTTCAAGTGCACTCCTTGCAATGGCTTCATAGAGTACTTCAATTACTTTGGTGTGCACTCCTTTCACAAGCCTAAGAGTCTAGAACACTTTGAACACTACATATAGATAGTTTCTATCTCATTCATGCAAAGAGAAATATACATGCATCCATGGCATCTAAAAACACATTGTAAAAATTCAAGAACATTCAGAAAATGAACATAAAACACATAGAACAGAAACCTCATGGGAAGGAAAAAATTCACTTTTTATTAATCTATGAGTGGTTCTGTACAAATATTTACAAAGTTTGGACTACAACGAAGTCTTCATCTCTTTCTCTTCTCCTCTCTCAACTACTAATCATTTTCTAAATTTTGATACAAGATATTTTTTTACAAAAGAAGGGGCTCCTGGAGCCTTCCCTCCAGCTACCTACTCACATTGAATTGCATTCAATTTAAAATCAATGGAAAACTAGTCCGAACTAGGACTAAACCTGTATACCTGTCAGACATTAAATATAACTTCACATGCAGCTTGTACAAAGGCACATGGATCAGATTTCCCTAAGCTTTACAACATTTAATTCCATTTAATTGTATTTAAAAATTTTAAATTTGGGTTGAAAATGAGAGGGATGGCGCCTCTCTTCCCTTGGAATTTGTTCCTCCATGTTGAGCTGGTGCATTTGTTGAGGTGGAGCGATGCTCCTACATCATACTCCCGTGCTAACAAAAACATGAGCTCCTGCTCATGGCTCCTATACTGCTGAGGTTGAGATCCTCCAGAATCCCAAATCTAAATTTGGAGTTGTCCATTTGCTCCTCTTCTTTGTTGTTGTTGTCTTGCTGCTGCAGATTCTCCCTTGATCAACCTCTCTTTGTTGATGACTGTCTCCTCTGCTGACTTCAATATCAACCTTTTGACCTGCTCTATTATTCTGTCCAACTGGTCTACTGGTTGGCTCCTCCTTTGTAGTCTTCTCTGCTAGATATCCTCTTCATCATTTTCCAACTTGACTTATTGGATGCATTAACTCTGCGCCACTACCATTTCTCTCAGGGCTTCCAATCCTTCACATAAATCGAAGGGTATATCAATCTAATATCCCATGATGTTTTTATCTTCCGTGGAAATATATTTTCACTCCACTGCAGGTCCAAGTTACGCAACCATGCTACCGAGCTTATGCTCAACCATCTCCCCTGACAGTTCCATTTCTTTCAGTTCCTCTCCTTGTGATGGTACAAGTCCAGCTTCATCTGGTGCTCCTCAGGATGGAATTGTTCTCCACTCCTCACAACTGCATCCCTCTGGCAGTCTTCTTCTATCACTAGATTGCATAACCAATCCTCCAACATCTTCAGTTCCTTCTCCCAATGAGTGAGCATCTGTCATGAATGAATCTCTTATCCTTTCATCTCATGGGAATATTTCAATGTCTTCTCCTTCTTCATGAAAATATTGGCTAGCATTCTCTCTGTTGCACCTTTAGCATGTGCACTAGCCTCTACTGGGCTTCTTGGAAGGAATATGCTAATTCCTCCAATGATCAAAATATTCCTCTGATCCTCCTCCTCTATCATCACTCCTTTTTTATCTAAAATCATATCCTATGAGTTAATGAGACTCTCAGATAGTCTCTTATTTATTTCTTTCATCATTCATTTCTAATATAAACTCCTTTTTGAGTTCTTGATACTTTTAGACAGTCTCACCTCATCCTCCTTGCCCACTTGGAAATCAGAATTTTCTGACCTGCCCTCCTAGAAGTTTGCGAGATATCTGCTTGATATCTCTCCATTTCTCTCCTAGAAATTTGAACCTTCATCTCTCCCCTCCTTATAGTCTATGAGATCCTCGACTGATCTCTTCTCCTCCTCGCTGAGGTTCTCTCAGCATATGCAAACCATTTCCTCTATGACACTAAGGTTTTCAACATGCCTCAACCACCTTATCAACACCTATTGATACCTCCTAGAGACCAACTACTAGATATGACACTTTTCCTTCTACGTCACAGACCATTCATACCTCCAACATACTTTTGCTTCTTGTTTCATTATCAATGTTATCCTATCGAGCTTTGCTCTCATCTCCTCGAGCCCTGTCCATCTATGGTTTCCTTACCTATTGGAAGTCTTCTCCTCAGCCTCATCTCTTTCCTTCAGTAGCAATATTCTCCTTATCCTCAAAGAACACAACTGGTTCTTCTCCTTCATCCCAACTGGTTGTCTTCTTTGTTGGCTCTGCATTTGAGAGCACTACAAGATTTGTCCTACAACCCTCCTAGATATCTACTGATTGTTGCACACTTGCAAACAATCTCCATAGAGCATCAATACTATGTCTCCATATTATATTGCCTTCTATCTGTAAATAAAATTAGGCTCTAATACCACTTGATGCAGACCCCCTCCCTCACCTGGGGCCTGTTGACATCCCGGTCTAGGATCGTTCAAAATATGGAGTCAGATTGGCTCTCGAGGCCCTTTTGAGCCCCCAAAATCCCAAACACAAGTCCTTTTATTCCATGTGCAGGTCCAAATATAAAGCTCATAGGATATTTTCTTAAGCCCCCTTACCTTTAAAACTAAAATTTGGGCTCTAGCCCCTTTCAATTTTGACGGGAACAACATGTGACCATGGGTTCAAAACCAGGTGCCAAACACAATGCGTTATTTCAGAACCCTAACACACTAGAGAAGTCCCACAAGGGACCATGGGCTGAAACTATGGGAAAATTTTGTTGTTCTCGAAAAATTTAGGACTTCAAAGCTCCGAGATTTGGGAACTCTGCCTTCAAATCCTTACAGAACCGCCGAATTCTAAATTTGGTGAACCTTTGAACACCTATCGAATCAATGGTCCCCAAACTTCATCAATATCTATGGCTCACACACGACTTCAAGAGTTCGAGATTCAACCATTCTGCCCATTCCAACACTCTATACCCTTTAAGTGTCGAACTCTGAATTAGATAAGACGACTATCCTCTCTCCACAGATCAATGACTCTTGTCCACTCCGTGCTCCAGGATTGAGATTATTTTGGAGCACTAAACCTTCAATTCCCCAGATTTCCTACTCACTGGACTGAGAGATATGGTGACACGTGTCCCCCTCAGATCGATGGGTGAGAGTGATTTTGGCCTTTGGGCTTCCGGGAGTCCTCAAACCCAAGCCACTCTCCACTCAGATTTTCTGGAGTGTCAAACTCTGGGATTGGTTGACACATGTCCACTAACATTAGTAGTGGATATTTACTTTGCTACTCCCAACTGCAGGATCTTTAAAGAACAACACTTCCAATCCTTTGGACTGCTAGACCTCCAAATTCAGAGATCTTATGAAACCTATCCCTCTGCTTCAATAGGTGGGATGTGCTTTGAGACTTTAGGTCTTCTAGACTCTTCACACCCTGTGTACTTGTTCTCTCGGAGAACTGAGGCTCCAGACCTTCTCCTATATATGAACGCGTGTCCTGATTGATTGATAGTCCAGATCTACTTCGGGTCCCTAGAAATTAGGGA
>JASDQU011027560.1:15213-31686 GCA_032191745.1 Picea mariana | reverse complement strand
GTAAACCTGTACCAATAAGTCTAAACAATGCATCAACCTGTACCTAAACTTGTAATCAACCTGTACCATAAATAAGTGCATCAACCATGCACCAACCTGTAATCAACCTGTACCATAAACAAGTGCATCAACCATGCACCAATCTGTAATCAACATGTACCTTAAACAAGTGCATCAACCATGCACCAACCTCAACAAAAAGCCCTCATCAATTACATCATCCAAATATGATTTGTAGCTCTGTAATAGACCTGGTGTATATGATCACATTCCTGCAAACCTTCCTTAACTTTTAAAAACAAAAGACTATCATTTTCATCATACTTGTTTTCAGTCTCACATGCCTAGTTTTGGATTAGTCAACAACCCTNAATAAATCTGAACCATGCATCAACCTATACCTCAACCTGTACCATAAACAAGTGCATCGACCATGCACCAACCTGTACCAAACAACCTGTAATCAACCTGTACTATAAACGAGTGCATCCAACCATGTACCAAGTATGTACCACTCATGTGTCAACTACTCATCAACTATGACTCATTAATATGTACCAACATCATCAACTATACACCTCATGTATCTGCCAACTCATCAACCATGTACTCAACATGTACTTCAACCAAAAGCCCTCATCAATTTCATCATCCAAATCTGATTTGTAGCTCTGTAATAGACCCGGTGTATATGATCACATTCCTACAAATCTTCCTTAACTTTAACAACAAGATACTAGCATTTTCATCAAACTTTTCTTTAGTCTCACATGCCTAGTTTTGGATTAGTCAACAACCCTAACTTGAAGTAATCATAACTTTGAACCTGTAATGTATAAAGATTTGAAACTGATACACAACGTTCTTCAGTATTTTTTCTACAATTCCTCCAGGTGTCACTACTCAGAACCTCTCAGAAAAGGAGTTATAGAAAAAATGGCATACCTTGCTGAATTCTGGCTTATTCTAGAAAGTGACCTTGTAGAGCATGCACCGCATGAAATATTAGCTGAATTGATATGAAACTGTTACACAACATACTACAGATTGTACCCTCACCAACACATTTGGTCTCACTAAATTTGGATCTGTTATGAAGAAGTTATGACGTTTTTACCCGAAACACCTGTTTTTGACTAGTTTCAGGACTAGCCACAAACCCTATTTTCCACGGAGTGTAACTCCCTAAATAAAACAACCCAAAAGATGAATTTTTTACCACAGATACTTGCATATGTTTTCTCAATGGCATAACAATTTCACTGTCTGAATCATTATAGAAATTCGGCTTAGACATCCTTGGTTACCTCAGACACCTATAGATATTCAATATGCTCAAGTGTAATTAAAATGAGAGAGCCTTGCCTCTTATTTATACTCTCCAAGTAGCTTCCTTAAAAACATCTTCTAGGTCACTTGGCCCACTTTCCTTATTTTGGGGTTAACCCACTTCTAATTTCTCCATTAAATTTATTATTGAAATAATTTATTTTGTATTCACTTTGAATTATAATACACTCATCATTTCACTTTATTATTTACCTTTTAAAATCATCTTAAACCACTTTGACTACTTTGACCTTTTGGGGCTTCTAGATGACATATGAGGGTCCTCCAACTTCGTAAGTCCATAANCATTCCACATACCACCAGAAATGGAATGACATGTACTATCCATATAGAATAGTATTACCTTCAAATATAGCAAAAATCATACCGTTATCCATCAAACAAACTTGGGTCCATTTCCCAAACCTAGGTTCTCCAACATCACATGGTCATAACTCTCTAACCGTGAGGAGTTATGTGACATTCTACATACCACCAGAAATGGAATGATAAGAACTATCCATCTAGGATAGTTTCCATAACAAATTCACTGTTCTTCATCTCATTATTCCACAATTAAGCATGGGTTCTCTTACTCCTCAAAGCGTCTTCCTGTGAGGGCTTTCACGATAAGGGGAACACTTTGGAGTTCATCCATATTTACTTCTTATCAACCATGACAAAACAATAATGAGTCATATTTACATCAAACAATCTTGGGTAATGGACCCAAGATTGTTTGANTTACCCAAACCTTTGTGCTATGAGGCTTTCTTCAAGGGTTGACATCAATGACAACCAACCTTAATCAACATCTGCAATACACAATTAACAAAAGTAAAAAATTGATAGACTTTTTGTGTCACTGATTCACCCCCCCCTCCTCTTAGTGACATGATCTCATCCATCATGATAGAATTGACAAAATTATGTCTTATCCCTGGGTAGCGGTGCTTCTTTACTTCACAATGCTCAACAGAATTTCTGAACAACAATTTTATTGTAGAACAATAACAAATTCTACAATACTCTGCACACACAGAAACTAATCCAAAATATTCAAATGCAAAAAGAAATACTCTCACCTACACTAATCTACTCCTATCCTAAGGAGGACTACACCTTAAAGGCTTTCATTTTCCTGGGCTCTCCAGTGAGGAAGTTAAGCCCAGTCCTACTCTCATACCAAGATAAAATAATGGAGAGTAGACATTATGTTCTTCACACACAAAACTATTATCTGTGTGTATTATATAAAAATTGGTACAAATACAATAGGTTAATAGGTTTATGTAGAGATATCTGAGTTGTTGTTTGATCGAATTTATCTCAAATTTATTTAAGGAAAGAGAATTTATTTCAAATTTAGGAAGAGAGGTCAAGACAATATGAGAGTGGGGTGGGGGAATATTAGATAAAATGTCTAATATTTCCCCACCCCCTCTCAACAAATCTCTAATAAACACAAACCAAAATATGATCATTACATTAATGGAAGCATTATTTCCGACAACCCCTACCTAGGCTATAGAACAATTTGCTTCTATCAACAGATCGTGAAATATCAACAGATCATGAAATAACTGTTCATTCTCTTAGGTATTCAATAGTCAATCTATTAATATATCTTTGCAAAATGTTCTCTGATAATTTATCGATAAATTTTCTATATAGAGTTGGGAAATTTTCTAGGATGTTGATCCCAAGGCTCTCAAATTATGAAATCTACCCACACTACCCTTGCTTATAGTAATCAAATCCGCGCATATTCTATGGGAACTCCCAATGCTACTTCCCTTAACTTTTTAACGTGTCGGGAAACACAAAATATGGCCTATTTTGTTTGAATTTGTGGCGATTCTTATAATTCATGTAATTCATTTACAGAGTTTGCAGATCAATAACAGAAGGAATGCAACATGTTTGCTATATATGTTTGACTAAACAAGCCCTATCTCCATTTATACTGACATGGGTATAGCTCCCGTGTAATCCATATAAGAAAAGGGATAAATCCGCATGGTCAGTTTTCGGGATTGAGCAGGTAAGTATGTGAGTAGTGATGAAAAAATTTGATTAATCCCATTCACATCCACCTACACAGAAAAAAAAAACAATGGAAACAAAACAAAAAGGGAAACAATAATCTCACACTATCTACCATTTTAAGAAACATCGTATAAACATCGCCCTGCTATCTGTTATTGCCCTTTCTCTGCAGGCTTTGCCACTAAATTGATAAGGCCGCCTATGACGATGGATTTAAGCTCAATAGAATATGATGTCCATGATAGAGAAAAGAAGAAAATGAAGAGAGAATACCTCGTAGACGAATTCTCTCTCTTTGAGCTCCAAATCTCTATCCAAGCTCCACCAGATAGCCTAAGAGATTCGACTACCGAGTCTCGTAAGATATGAGTAAAAATAAACCCTCTTTAGGGTTTCATAGGACTTAGTTGTTCGAGCTCTGAAACCCTAGTTCATCGGAACCGTCCATTAAATCGATGGTCTAAATTAAATACTCGTTTTTTATTACGAAAGTATTTTTTTCTTTATTAATTATTGTGAATGACTTTTGGTAAGATGGTAAAATAGAAGTTTTTAGTGGTGAATGATATAACGCTGTTTTTTTATTGGTTATTGGTTAATATGTAGTTTTTAGTGTAGGTAAGACAATAAGTTAGTGATCAAGATCGAAAGGAATTTGGTAAGAGTAAAATTTTTCCCTCACACACCACTAACCAATTATTTTAAATAGTTAGGTTTTGTTTACATATGATAATGTTGTTGTACATCATAGTATATTTCAAGTGACTAGATTTTGTTTGCACGCGATGATTTTATTGTATATCACAATATATTTCAAGTAGCTAGATTTTGTTTGCACCTCATGGTGTTGTTATACATCACGATTTTGATATTGTATCAATAAAAACTAGGCTAATAACTATGATTATTATAAAAAAATTATTGGTTTGAATTTTTTATTTATTTATACTTTATCAAGTTTTAATTCCTCATAAACACTTTTGTTTTTTTTGACATCTTACTTATTCAAGTGAAAAATTTCAAGTTATTGCAACCAAGTGCAAATCCTCACCCATGAGGTGTAGATCAATTGGTTTGTGTGGGGTTAAGTCTCCATCAAGTCTCTAGTAAAAATCTCATGGGAAGGGATTGAGGGTGGGAGCCATTTGTGTGGGAATCAAACTCTCCCATGGGGCATCTAGGCTCGACAGGATAGGTAGCACCCACAACCATCTTTACCATTTTTTAAATTAACATAAATTCATTCTAATTTTGAAACTATTAAACATCCAAGAAATTAAAAAGCTTTAAAATGCAAATTTTAATGTAGTTAAATGGTTTTAAAATTTGTGCCTTAATTTGATGGATCCCTTAAATGATCAATAAATCTAGGATTAAAACATATCTATCTTATTTTTTCATTTTTCATGTACATTGTTTTATTAAATTTTATTTATTTAAATATAAAAACTATAAACACCTCTTGATCCATATTACAGAATAGACAATCATGTCGTTTATACAATATTTCTTCCGAACCAAGTACACTGATTTTTTTTTCCATCCATCCTCCCATATTTTCATTCGTGTCAACTAACTACTCTTTTGACACGATACATTTAAAAACACAAAAAAAAAATCACTATAATCTTGGTGGCTCTAGATCCAAGCTTCAACCCTCAGCTGTAATAGCATTTTGAAGTTTCATTTAATTCAAATAAAGCATTTTTAAGGTCACTTTAAAGTCACCTAGTTCATTCTAGATAGCCCTTGTGTATTTAGGATCCTCTGTTGTTCTGATATCATTATAAACAATTTGATGAGCAAATGAAGCTCGATGCAGACCATATATGATACATGACTTGAAATATCAACATTTCAAATCAAGAACAAGACCACATATGATACATGACTTGAAATATCAACATTTCAAATCATGAACCAGAAAACATTTGGATAAGATCACATAATGTTGTTTATATCCCACATATTAGGGAAGATACTAACAACTAGATCTCCCACTAGAATTGCATATGCAAATTGCTAGCTCTTCCACTTGCATTGCATACATGATGGGGGGGTTGTGTGTGCAGTAGTGTTGAGTGTATAATGCAGTGCCAAAAAATAAAAAATAAAATAGATATTTCACAATGTCTATTCATAGAATTCATGTGATTGTAGAGATACTCTGAATTTTGCTACAGAACCACATAATATTGGACACCTCTTTTCTATGGACGAGAGCTCCAGAGGGAGAACGAAATCTATGATCTCAATTATAGTTGTAAGACATTTTCATAAACCATAGAACCATATGTTTAACAACCTTATAAACTCTCATTCTATGCCATAAAAAAGCACATTTGACTAAAGAATTCACATTGCTAACGAAACAACATATGGTCATTCAAAAGTATAGAGGTATATGGAGCCAAAAAAAAACTATTGGCCAATATTATTTACCACAAAAAAAGGCTCATGTGATCTGTATGAAGAACCATATCCATATGAATGTTTTCAAACCTGATCACAATGTCTGAAATCCAACGAGTTTGAAGGATAAGCCATGGTACCAAATCCTAACAGTCAACCAAACTTGCTTAGGGACTATGGACTCAATGGATATGGTTAATTTCAACCCACATTTACATTATTTTACTCTTAGCAGTACATAAATCAACAACCCAGCCAATTTCAAGAGATTTCTATATCAACAAATTAAATCACCCGAGATTGAGGCCATATAAGTCTGGCACATTATAGCACAGACAGAGATACAATACAGATTCACAAAAGGAACACTTGACAGTTGAAAATTAATTATATAATTTGATCTCTAAATCAAGAAAAGATAAGGATCGATGACATCTTACTTGAGCATGTAGTTCCAATTCCCCAAAATGGATTCAATTCACACAGATTTAGCAAATAATGGTATTTCCCAGTACAATGTACACAGAGGTAATAGTGTGGGCAAATATACAATAGAGATTCATAGAAGTAAAGTTCTCAGTTGAAAATTTATTATCTAACTCGATCCCTAAATCATCAAAACACAAAAGGGTCCATGACATCTTCCTAAGCGTGAAGTTCGAACTACCCAAAACGACCCAATTAAATTACAAAGTAATAAATTTCATGTCAATCCAAACAGTTCACAATTTAATGCTCCAGTTCATAATAAAAATAGCTTAACCTTATTAAAAAGGTTTCGACATAGAGTAACATTTTTATATGCAAAACCAGGAATAAGGATAACTATATGCAACTTGATGAATCTAATAAGCAGATACATAGATATCATAGAAGAATAATTCACGAACCACATGCATCAACTCAAAATGATCTAAAAGATTATATCATATCATGTATCATGTCAGATTTGCATTTATTATAAATGTAATATTTAGATGATTGCAAAGCTATATCTACAATTAGGAAAGGAACTTTAATAAAATTTGAAATGGAAACATAAGAGCAATGAGGTAAAGTTTCATCAAGGAAACAAGTATGACCTATTATTGCAGTTTAAGGTTTCAGTCGTTAACATGTTAACATTGTTCCAGATAACAACAATTTACACAAACCCAATAACAAAAAGCACTTAATTTTAGCTGTAAGAGAGAAAAAAAGCAAAAAATTGTGAAAAAACACGACTCTATAATAATGCTTCTTCACACAAAATTTGTAATAATTGTTTTAACTTGAATTTCAATCCATAATTATTGTTCCAACTCCCCCCCAACAAAATTTGTAATAATTGTTTTAACTTGAATTTCAATCCATAATTATTGTTCCAACTCCCCCCTCAAAAGTAAGATAGGTCTTAATCCCCCAAAAAGAATTGAAATATGTTTATCACAGAAAATTCAGTGCCTTGCACGTGACCTATTTGCATTGAAAAGAAAAGCAAACTCTAAAGCTAATCCATTGAGAAACTCCAATCTATAATCTGAATAATATCATCACCGCAATCTTCTTGCTTCCCTTTCAGATTCTAAAAGAGTAAGGACATCACCCTCTTTGACAGGTCCCTTTACATTCCTCATGATGAGCTGGTTTTGATCATCCAAAAACTTGACTCGTACATGTGTGACTTGACCTCTTGACCAAGTACGACTATTTACTTTCACCACAACTGCCAACTTCACACCTGTATCCATGATTTCCTGCTAAGATAGATAGTCTCAAGCAGAGTGAGTAATGCTATATGATCACCAAAACAAATTAATGAGATAAATCACTATACTACAAGCATAATGCTAATGACCGAAAGAAAAACCCGTAAGAAGCCAAAGTAATACATTTCTTGAATTAATGTGGTAGACTTGTCAGCACTATAACCATCTATTATGACGCAATTCCTTGAATTAAGCACAGCTAATTCAAGAGGAACAAAATATTTTACTTACCCAAATAAACACAATACTTAAGTTGTGTCAAATTACACAAATAGTACAGCTGCATGGATGGTGCAACTTGCGTACTTGGGCTTCTAACCACTAGAAGGTGCATATGGAGACAATTCATAAAAAAATGCAACGAAATAATGATTGATGCATAAGGAAAGACTACCTGAAGTTCCCTTTAATTAGCTTGATTTTAAGGGTTATTTAACCCATAGCCACAAAATTGATAAAGAAACAAACATTGATCAAGTTTTCATCTAGGTATTGAAGATGAGTTGCAAACCCAAATGCAAGAACTTTAAATGCCCCACAAAATTGATTCACCCAACCAATATAAACTACACAATCAGGATTTTCCTAGACACGATCATGTCCAAACTCTATCCTACTAAGCAGGAAGGCCAAATACATAAGACAGATGCACAACCAAAAGATAATAACATGGAAACCATGTGCACAACCAAAAAACAATGAGGTAGCTATCATGAATGGTTCCAAATGTGATGATCTTTTCAATTGTTTTGTTGTTGATTACAAGCATACATGTCATCTGAACAACTGCCAATGTAGGATATCTTTGTAAGTAGAAGGTTATTATCCTTTTGGATCTAAAGAACATGTATACTTTCTTAACTACCTTAGTTCTCCGATTTTCTACTTTTTGTATTGATCTAGGAGTTTACCTATGCTGGATATACTCTTTTAGCCCCATTGACTTACTTTTGTGGTTATTTATTGTACACTATAAAATTATCTTGTCTTATCTTATCTTATGTGTTGATGAAAGCCATGTTGACACATTAATACTTGTTTGTACCTACACTGGAATGTACTCTTTTAATCCAATTGGCCTACTTTTGTGGTCATTTGTCTAGACATTTATAAAAACCAAGTTGGCTCAGTATAACTTTATGTAGCAAAGTCCCATTCAAGTAAGTGGTGATTTGATACACTTGAGCCAAGTGATGCGCCTCTTATCACTCACCCTTCTAGACATATACGAATCTCAACACCACAACAGGGTTTGGGATTGTATTTGGACAGAAACCACCTAATTTTTGGCTAGAGATGTATAAAAAATACCATGACATGTCCTTCATAGTTTCTCAGGTGGAACCATACATGAATTGGTTGATAAGATAAGATAAGCCTCTACCCATATATTGTGTCCCACATGTGTTTGTGCATTAAGAAAATAATCAAAGAAAATAATCTTTTCCAGGTTGAACAAATCATCGTCAATTATTCTATCCTTCCCACGCTTCGAAAACAAATAATGTTAAGATGGAGGCATGGTATGATGATCCTTGACAACCACTCTTTAAAAGTCCATGATTAATACACAGAGTTAGTTGACAATTTTAATTATTTTGTAGTTAACAAGATGAGTTACCAATGTGGGAATATCCTTGTGAATACCCATCTCTTGCTTTTGTAATAGTTGTATTTTAAAAATTCAAGGATAAAATGTCAAGGAATTCTCAACTCGTCTTTTGAATTCCTTATTTCTTATAGTTTCAACTTATCTCAGTCTATTTGGTCTTTTTGCATGTACACAATCCCTCTCCAAATTGCTACGATAGAAGAAAACAACAGTTAAAAAAAATGTAATTTGCATTAAAGAGCCTATTTGACCACGATGTCAAAGCAATCAAAAAGTTCCATTTTCTCCGTCAAGAAAACATCAGAGTTAAAAGTGTCAAGTGTGTATGGCTAGTAGTGATGATACATATGCCTCTCCTTCTATTATGCTTCTAATTCTTATCACCTAGTTGGACCTAATTAAAAGATGTCAAGCTGGAAAATGTACAGTGTGGAGACTAAGTTGGAAAATGTACATTGTGGAGACTGATGAGAACAAGTCTTCTTAGCTTCACTACATAACTCAGTGTATGTCACTTTGATGTTTTGGCTAATACACGTTTACTAATCTTGGCATTTGTCTTATCGACAAGACCACATTTACTAATCTTGGCATTTGTCTTATCAACAAGACCATATGTACCATAAAATAGCATAGATCCATGTTAATGCTGGAACCATTAAAAGCATAGGCTCGTTGTAACATCCCTAGAAATAAATTAATTTTTAATTTGGATTTCTTAGGAAAAATTATTTCCGTTTTTGGTAAAATTCGAAATTGGAATTTTTTTGCCATTTATGGCAATTCTGAATTTTGAATTTGGTTAAATGTAATTAATAATTATAATTGTTGGGCAGAGATATGATTTGACCCAACTAACTATTTGACTATGACACTTGTATGAAAACATAATATTTTATATTTATTGCAGGAGGACAAATGGAACAACCATGTTAAAATCAGTTGACCATGACTCCATGAGTGGGGAACATGTTGGAACTACCTCAGGGCAGATTGTTACAAGTGGCAAATCAGGAATTTGGCCATTGGCAGCCCCTGAAAATCAAGGATTTGGAAAGCTGTGAAAATTCCCAAGGGAGGGAAAAGACCTAGGCAAAAATGACTTTGGATATATAGCATATGAGAGGAGGCATGATGCTGCCAAGTATGCTAGGAAAGGAATTACCTCTTGCTGTTATGAACACTGTTTCTGAAGTGTGAGGCAAGGAGGAGTATGCTGGGAAAGGAATTACCTCTTGCTGTTATGAACATTGTTTATGAAGTGTGAGGCAAGGAGAAGTATGCTGGGAAAGGAATTACCTCTTTCTATTATGAACACTGTTTCTGAAGTGTGAGGCAAGGAGGAGTATGGTGGGAAAGGAATTACCTCTTGCTGTTATGAACATTGTTTCTGAAGTGTGAGGGAAGGAGGAGTATGCTGGGGAAAGTATCATTGGTTGCTTGTCGTTATGAACAATACTTGTTGAGTGTGAGGCAAGGAGAAAATTTCTGAAGTGGAACGACATTGCCGAGGAGGAGTTCCGAGTTAGCCCTCATGAATTCATGGTCAGGCTAGGGGGTGAACATGACAAGTGATTTCGCTGCCCTGTTCTAAGGTTGGGAGGAACGTGGTTGTTCCATTTGTTGTTCGACAACTTTTGTTCAGATATGTCTACTTTCTCCTTCTTAGTTTGCATGTCATGATGAATTATTGGCTGATCGAATTGCATCTGTTTAAAAACGAATGAAGCACTTTGTTTCATATAATTCTGAAGGAATGAAATGAAATGTAGGGTAAACCCCTACAGTTTAATTGTTAACTGTTGAGAAAACCTTTTTAAGTATCTGGCCGGAATGAAATCGAAGTTTGGTAATTTATTAGAAAACATAGTTGTGTTACATAGAATACTATTTCATTATATTATGCTAGAGATCACCACCAAATCAGTGCCTCATATATATATCTGGTTATTTTGTTTTGCAAGTGAATTTAGGATTGTGCAAACGCTATTTTGGAAGTAATTCTTGGATTTAAAACTTTTACATGCCTATGTGTACAGACATCACCCTCTGGATTATCTCTTAATTCTGGGCGATTTGTTCTATCGAATTAAATTACTGTTGGAAGGATTATACAATAGGAAATAACTATGCGTGTGGACATATATAAATATCCATGTATAGATAACCATACAAATTGCATGACTCATTTTAAATGTCTAATATATGTATATTCGACAGGTGCTAAAACATAATGGAAGACAAACAGTCTAATTAATCATAAACGCATGAAAATGAAATAATGAGAAAATAACAACCTAACTAGTCATAGTTGAATTTTATGGAAATGAAAGGATGGAAAACAATTAGTCTTCCTAGTCACAAATGAAGACCTGGAAAGGAAAATAATAAACGAATAGGCCAGTGGATCGCATACGAAATCTGGAAAATAAATTGATACATTAGTAAGGTAATTGAAGTGAAGAGTATATACCCTCGAATCATATATTTCTGCAGTAATACTTGAAAAGGAAACAAGAAATCGTTCGAAATTCTCTGTAGGATCCAGAGTAAAAACCGGAAGAAGCCAAGACAGAGTCACTATTCAGAGATACGTATTGCTATTCATCCCAAATTTTTTTATATAACAGATCTATTGTTTTAAATGAAGGGACTGTTCATGTTCCCATATAAAAAATAACTATACAACTTGAATAAGGCTACAACCATGTTCAATATATACCAATCATTTATTTTTTGCAGTAATAAGGTTGATCCTTATGCCCTTCCATTAAATTTAGAGGTACAGAGTTAAAGAAAATAGGCCATCGTTTGAATGAACAGTTTGCACCCATGATGATAGCATTCTGGTTTTAGAATCGTATCAACCCTTAGAAAACCTACGGCCTCCTTTAAGGGTGGCGAAATGAAAACCGAATACCTTTTTGTGCGCATGGCAGGGGCCTGTATCCGGGACTGTGCATGGTTGAAGTCCATGTAAAGAAATACAAATCAGTATTAGTATTAATTAACAGAAGTAAGACGAGTGTAATTTACAACAGAACGATTAATGATAGGAAAGGTTTATGCCGAGTTACACTTAACTTGAGATTTGGGAATCTGGTGTCTTTCCCTGTAGCATTTCAGTTGAGCAGATGTCCCAGGCCGAAGGGAGGGTAGTCCCAGAACTTGCTTATGGGTACCCTCACAACAACATGGTCCCATTATTAGAAATTGGCTACCAAAACGTATAAATCCAACTCTTTAGGAAAGAAGATAAACAAATAATCATTTACATTAAAATCCAAATTTGCATGGGTCGCGCGCTATGAGCAGGCCGAATGCATTACTCACACTTTACACATAGAGTAAAACGTTATATGCTAATGACATCATCAAAAAATAATAAGGACCGGCTATTTATGCTGAAAGGATGTTTGTAATCGAAGTTTAAATTCATAGTTAACATCCTTGCCGAATTTACGAGGCTTTGAATGGTGTTTACCATGCAGACTTTAATAAATGAAAGACGATAACCCAAATTTAACTACATATTTAAATAATTGCATATTGCAGGGTATGTTCTTAAAGCGAATTATTCGATACACAAAACCCCATATTTTATATATGGATCGATACCAAATGAAAATACAGAAATCTTTCAAAAAAAGAGTGACAGTCATAAGAGTCAATTAGGGGTTTGGAAGAATACACCGATTGGTATACTTCCAAGAAAAATTCATCGCGATAGTACTCGCCAGAGGAAAGAAACATTATTAAATCCTATCGTAAGGATTTTGCTTTCACTTGAACAAAATATAACATACACAGAGAGTTATGCTTGAGACCGAGCCATCTCAGTCCCGAGCTTTACCGCATCAGAACTGTTACTCTAACCCAAATTATTCTCCACACAAACGTACATGCAGAGAGTTATGCTCAGGATTGAGCCAACTGTAGTGTCTAGCATGCAATACACCGGGTGAATTTTTCCCTACTAAAGCAAGTTCTGGACTAAAACTTCGACGTAGTCTCCCAGAGGCTCAACACCAGCACAACAGAGGGATAACAAAAAAAGAACACCTATGAGTAAAAGCAAATACTTTATCCCTGATAAAATGCCTGTACAAGATCGTTGAAGTCAGGACAAGAAGACGGAGTACCGAGATCGTTCAGAAAGGTTTTAGAACCAATAATGGAGAAGTATCCTTAACCAGTTCGGAGGAGACGTCTAGTGAGCATTTCAGCATCCGTTCTATTTTCGTCATGAATAATCTTTCCACAACTTATACATCAACTCGACCCTCCACTGTCATCCTTGGAGAGGTTACGCAGAGTAATGCAATTGAATGCAGGAAAACAAAACCTCATTAGACTCTTTCAGAAGCACAATGAGAAGACAGTTAAGGAACCTGTACCTTGCCATGTGATGTTTGGGAGGTGTCCTAACCAACACTGGACATGAAGGCCAAGCGGAAAGCCTTGGAAGGGACTCTGTGCAGACATTGATTAAAGTGAGCGACGAAGGATTCAATGTGACCCTGACAACCACACTCCCGTTTCTCCCGCTGAGTTAATGCAAAAGAGGACGGTGGCTTGGAACTTTTTATTTGTAACTAGCAAGGCAAGTTCTCGTTTTAGTTAGGGTAGCGTCTGGTTGGATTTCCTTATACAACTCGCACAAAGGGTTACTAACCTCAGACTCCATCGATATACGACCCACTCCTTCAACATTAGATGGGACAGGAGTGAGACTCGATCGATCTTTTCTGTTGGCCAAATTTAAGACTAAAGTTCTATGTCACTTTTACAGTAAGACCGTGTCATGTATAGTGAAATTATATTGGGATCCTGTATTCCATGTGATCTGGTATATTTATACATACATCATTACTATCAGGATGAACGCGTTTCCATAAAGACTTCGGGAGATACCCTTTTGGAAACATTCGTATCCTAGAACTATAAGCTGTGAAAAGCCTTAATGGCATAAATCGTGATACCTATAAATATATGTAAGGACATATATAAAGGAATGCAATAATTGGAAGACTTTAAATCTACATAAAGGGATTTAGTAATTAGAAGAGATGTATACTTATAAGTGTAGATGCACCTATATATATATATATATATAATTTGAAAACAGGTAAGGATAGTATGGAATGCTATTAATACTTCCTATTGATGTTAAAATTGTCAAGGAATGCGAGAGGCTAATATTGGCAAGGCCATCCCTCGATTTACTTATGACTACTATGTTACATAAGAAGCGTCGGGAATATAAACGAGGAAGGAAAACTCAAGTCTCTGAGAGTTGATTAGAGATGACGGTTGTACTTGTAATTGTTCTTATGCCTTTTGAATCTGTTGTTCATAAGGAAAAGAATTAATGTACCTAACAATTTTTTTATTTTTTTTTTCAGAATTTTTGGGGTACATTACACTCATGCACTCACAAAGTGTTGTACATTACCCCGGATAAAATAGTGGAGAGTAGACATGATGTTCTTCACACACAAAATTATTCTCTGTATATTATATAAAAACTGGTACAAATACAATAGTTTTATATAGAGATCTCTAACTTGTGAGATCCAACTTATTCCAAATTTAGGAAGAGAGGTTGAGACAATATTTCAACAATCTCTAACAAACACAAACCAAATCTAATCATTACATTAATGGAAGCATGATCTCTAACACCCCTCCTTAATGCTTACATTATTGAAAATAATACTAAAATCAAACACAAACTGAATACATAACATGAAAGATAATTAAATATTTTTCAGAAATCAGTTCTTGAATGAGGTTGAGCTCCATCAAGCTGCCTCGGTAGCTCCCGAGTTGAATTCCTGAGTTCCACTTCTGAACTCCCAAATCACCGATCTCTCAAAGTCCATTACTGGACCGCACTAAGTCGCATAACCTCACTAGTAGACCACTTTCATGTCTTCGACAAATAATGAGGGACCGTTCCTTAGATCCACAACTCCCTAACTAACTACATAACCATCCATATTGAGCTAAGCCTGCACTTGATTGCCCCTCTGAAGACACATTTTCCCACTTTGAAATTCATTCTTAACTGACTCTGAAGCATTCTTAACTGACTCTGAATAGAATGTTTTACTAACTGTTAATCAGGATGTACAACAACAACAATGTAACAACCCAAATCAATTAATTTTTATCATAGTTTTTATTTATTTATTTTAAATTTAATTAATTATTAAAATATATTAAATCAAACTTTTATTATTTTATTATTAAAGGNAGGGCATTTTGGGAACTGTTGTTGCTGGGAACTTTGGGCTCGAGGGCCAGAAAACTGCAAGGATTCATGGAGCTAGGGAGTTGGAGAGGTTGTTCCTAGTTGGATGGGAGGTTAATATTCGATTGGGAAATTTGCGCAAGTACAAGAACAAGTGAACCAGGGACCGAATCAACCAAATATGTAGGTGGAGGTATGCATGTTACCGGTTCTGGTTTGTCATTCTTATGTTGTTGTTATTATGATGTTATCATTAATATGTTGCTATGTTGTTGTTATCATGTTGTTGTTTTTGTTGTTATTATGATGTTATCATTAATATGTTGCTATGTTGCTGCTATCATGTTGTTGTTGTTGTTGTTGTTGTTGTCATTATGTTGTTGTTGTTTATTCCTGGTATAAGAAAATAATGAAAGAAATTATAAGTTAAATTCAGTCATTCCAGCAAGAGATTTTAGAAAAACATTTATTTATTTGGAGTCCTGAAAAATAGGCAGGCTTTACACATGGTATTAGAGCCCAGTTTCAAAACTGAAACCTGGGCTTGACCACCCACAACACTGGGATTTTGTCTTTGTGCCATAATGGTCTCCAACCTCTTCATCTGCAATCCAATTTGGGTTGTTACAAAAATGTTGTAGCTTTTGATGATGAATCATAGTTTTGGATACTCGCTCTCGGGCTTTGTGTGATTGATCCAAATTTGGATCCAGGAACTTGATGGGGCTCAGAAAGGCATACAAATCAAAGTTCTTAGAATGGATTCAAAATGGACGTGTGCGTAGGCCTCGTCGATACAAACCCAACACAACTTGAACATGCTCAAACAAACATCATATGCTCCAGATATCGCGATCTATTCATGTTGGATTACTGAGAGGGGGGGTGAATTAGTAATAACGTAATTGTGATCCTTTTTCTTCAAATGTTATATCAATGTAGAATTATTATCCAATAATGAGAAGTAAGAAATAAACAATCACACACATACACAGTACACCAGTGTTTTATGTGGAAACCCAAATCGGGAGAAAACCACAGAATGCTTTTTCTTATATGTCTTAAAG
>JASDQU011027558.1:21602-31717 GCA_032191745.1 Picea mariana | reverse complement strand
TATATTGTTATTGGTTGACTGTTTGCCAGCCAGAGGGATACGGGGGCGATGTCGGGCATCGCCTTAGCCCCTGCGTGGGCCAGGCCACGGTCCTGTCACTGCCACGGGACCACGACCTGACCCGGGGCAATGCCCGACATCACCCCCACTATATATTGTTATATATCATAACAATACATATCTATATCTATATCTATTGTTATAATATATAACAATATGATGATGATGATGATGATGATGATGATGATGATTAACGTCCACTGAGACCAAATTGGTCTATCAAACCTTAATAGGGTAAGGGATTTCTTGTAATTATTTAGAACTTTCTGTGCTCGAAAAGCGTTAAGTGAATCTTTCCAAGATCACCATAGTTTTGTTGAGTTAAAAGTTTAGGAAGGTTGGTACTTTGACATATATTTTGAAATTGAGATATAATGTGGGTATAGGCTAGAAAATATAAGAGAAAGTGATTTTCATCTTCAACCTTCTTAGTGTCACAAAGCTGACTCACTCTTTCATCCCACTATGTTTTAGGAATTGACCAATGCCTAGTTTCACTATGGAGCTCGTGAGAATTTTTTCATATCTTAGCAATGCTTTTTTTTCTTTACAATTGTCAAAACAAAGAGATAATTTTGATATTCTAGATTAGATTTGATTACATCCTTATAATACCTTAATTTTATTTTTTTCCTCTAACTCTTTATCCCACCACATTTTCTCCTTAAATTTTGATTTGATGATATTTTTAATAGTATCCTTATTCTACAAAATGGTGTCTTCCATGATTCCCCAATAGTTTATCCAAGACTTGGCATCTTCATGCCGTCCTCACTTGATTAGATGGTGGTTACGATTGAATTTTGAAGCAATTTTAGGAAGCCTCATGTCTTCCATGTTGTTTAACTTGTTCTTATACATTAGGTATCTATTCATAGCCATGCTCTCAATGAGGGAAAGGCTTGCCTCTAAGAGGAGGATGTGATCAGGCGTATTTCCTTTAATTTTTAGATTATAGGTTATAAAATTATTTTGTATTTTCTCTATCTTTCTTGAGGATTCACAAGAGATACTACATCCCTAGACCTCACATCCATAAAGAATAATAGGTGTAACAAGAGTCTCAAAGAAGATTTTCTTCTTATGCCATATCCAAAGATCGACTGGTTTACAATTGTTTTCAAGCCCATAATAATCTTTCCATCCCCCAATAATCCTTTTCTCATTGCTATAATTCCAGTTGATCTTGTGGTGAATATCAATTCCAAGAAATTTTTATGAATTCACTTCCTCCAAGTTGTTGTTTTTATATACGAAGGTATTGTTATGAGGGAAAAACTCTCTATGGCTAGGGTAAACCACAATAGATAGGTATGATTGCATAAATCTATTCAATTTCAACATATGCTATATAAGGCAATGTGCAAGCAAGATAAGAAATAAGCCTACCTCATTCCAACGTTTGATGATGTTCCACCATTGAGAACTTTGACTCAAAGCTTTGTACCTGTAGCAAGTTCTCAACAAACAAGCAGAGCAAGTATATAGTGATAATGTAAAAGGGGTTAGCACATTAGATAGCATAATCCATTAATAACCATTACAAATACACCCATGGATAATAATCATATATTTGCACGATACCAGTTGGATGGGAAATGAGTATTTCTATTAATAAATGATCAGCAGAAGCGAAAACATTACAGACTTTCGTGTCATCATGGTTCGAAACCAAGAAGCCAAGTTCCTTCCAATTGGGCCTCCACCACTTCAATCCTCCAACAAATGCAAGCTCATAGGAAAGAGACAATGAGGTTCTCTTAACAATAGGGAAAGAGCTTGGGGGCTGAACACTATGTTTAGACTTGAGGGAAAAATGGATGCAAACTCAATATGAAGTAATTTCTCCAGAGTAACTTGTCTCTCAAAGTTGAATGCTTTCTCCTCTTTTCCATAGCTCAGAATTGTGTTCTTATAGCCTTCAAAATGCAACTGAAGGGATGAGTCGAAACATTTCCAGTATATGGAAGGCCAAGGATCAGAGATCTCCTATCGTGACATGGAAACCCGACTTCATTTTTGTATTTTCTGGCACAAATCCCAATGTACGAAGGCTGTAGTGGAGCATCCTACGTATACACATGTTGTATAGTAGATAGGACACATATATGTGGAAAAATATGTATTTTTAGCTCTGGATTCATAAAAAATGGATGATAAGTCTGCATAGGTAAATGGAAAAAGGCCCTCTGTGCATTAAGACAGCAATGGTGAGGTGAATATTGCTATAACAAATTCCCCCTAATGTGTGTGATTAGAGGAGTATCGTGATGGCCAAAATACATTATAACTAACCCAGAAGTAGAGTGGCGTAAACCCAACTGGAAAGACTAGTTGCTCATTACATTTTGTGTTGACTTTACATACATGGTTGCCAATAGAATACAATGCAGATCCATGTGAATATACCAAATATGTGTTTGTGGCCATGAATAGGAAAATACAAATGTGGTTATATGCCAAAGCTATCATAATCACGAACAAGGCCCAGTAGAACTAGTCTCACAACCGATCTAAAGACATCTATATACAATGGAGTATAATCTGATGTCCCATGATTATTGTAGTCAAATAGGTGTTGGTCCAATGAAAAGGAAGTAACTTCTCAAGAAAGTAGCGACCACATAGTGAAGTCTTCAAGTCTTCTACACATCCGCCAAAGGTGCAAGTCTACATCATGTGAATAAAGGATTTGAGGTCAAACACAATGAGACATCGTTTGATTACCGGTCATTGAGGTATACCGTTAACAAATGTGAGACATCCTACCAATAATGAAAGTAGGTATCAAGGCATCGAGTACATTCCTACAAGTGTGAATAAAGGAGTCGATGTCGAACACCTGAGGAATCCATTGATTAGGAGAAATTGATGTATTCCCATCTATCAATGACAAGAGAACCTGCCACTAATGACTGCAAGTCTCAAGGTACTCATAAAAATCTAGGTCCCATATCCAGAATAAATGAGCTGAAGTCGATGGAAAGAGACCCATTGAAAGGAGAGATTTAAGGCATATCTCATCAGTCAACACGAGGAGCAAAGTAGGAGCTTCGTAATTTGGTGGGGATCATACGAAGAACATGTTCACCAACCAACGACCCTGTGCATCTTTCGCGTGTGCCAAATGCAAGCTATACATGAAAAAGACCCTCTGAATAACAACCAATGATGAAAAATGCTAACAAAGGTGAGGAAACCACCAAGAAGGCTAATGGCATCCAAGACACTGCACGAATCCCGAAGTGTGAATAGATGTCTTGCCATTGAACATAAGGGAAACCACCCAGTCAATGACCAATGATGAAATGTCGACTGTTGGGTTCAAGGTGACCTACCAATGATGAAAGTAGGGCTAGGGTGCATGATAAGACCATAGTATCATGTGATTCTGAGACAAATTGAGGGTATGGCCAACATGCAAATTCAAGAGTTTTGAGGAATGGCTGACACAGGTTGATATAATTCCTTTGAACCAGAGCATGAGGCATATGGTGGACTCCGACAACATAGACTCAAATGATGTGACAATTAGATGCAGGATGCATCAATAATGTTCTCTATAGGGACTAGAAGAATAACTAGTCGGTAGAGAAAACTCTGTAACGAGATCATCTTCCTAAGGTCATGCTAAACCAAAAATTATGATGACACAAGGGCTCAATAATTTTGTTCTCTATTCAAAGGTGACATGACTGCTGCCAATTATAATATAGTACTCCCTTCCCGCCTGTCTTTTTTTGTTTTTTCATAACAAATGAATGCTATGATATAGAGGAGGAAACGAGTGTCGCAAGTAAGAAAAAAAAGTTCCATTAGTGGAACATACCTATTCTCAATTCAAGGAAATGCATGTGGGAGATGGACACTCAGGGTGATGTTCCCTCCAGGGTATAGGGTGTCAAATTGCAAAGGATATAAACAAGGCTCTGCTTGGTTGAGGATGCAAAAATTGCTTAGGCATCGATTTATAATGCAAAGTGAGAACCGGCTAAAGGCTCAATACTGTAAGCGAGGGCATGAGATGAAATCACAACTTAACACCAAAAAATGTCCCTTTTTATGTATTCTAGTCTACTTGGTGTGAAAAGGGGTGAACTTGTGCCAAATAGATGTCTTTTCAAATCCAATTTATGAGTGTGAAAAAGACAAGTTCACTTGGCTATCTTTTCTATTTTTGGTAACGAGTTAGAAAAGAGATTAACTAAGACTCATGACCTTTCAAATCCAATTTAACGAGTGTGAAAGGTACAAATCACTCAGAAATATTTTTGGTTTTTATACGAGTCGGAAAAGAGCTTAACTAAGACTCGTTTTTGGGAGTCCAAAGGGGAATAAGGTTGCATGTATATGAGTGAGAAATGAGGCTCATCATAAAATCATGCTAGGGTAAACCACAATAGACAGGTATGACTGCAGAAATCTACTCAATTCCAACATATGCTATATAAGCCAATGTGAAAGCAAGATAAGAAAGAAGCCTACCTCGTTCCAACGTTTGATGATGTTCCACCATTGATAACTTTGACCCAATGCTTTGTACCTGCAGCAAGTTCTCAACAAACAAGTAGAGCAAGTATATAGTGATAATGTAAAGGGTTTAGCACATTAGATAGCATAATACATTAATAACCATTACAAATACGCCCATGGATAATAATCATATATTTGCACGACACCAATTGGACGGGAAAGGAGTATTTCTATTAATAAATGATCAGCAGAAGCAAAAACATTACAGACTTTCATGTTGGCATGGTTCAAAACCAAGAAATCAAGTTCCTTCCAACTGGGCCTCCACCACTTCAATCCTCCACCAAAGGCAAGCTCATAGGAAAGAGACAATGAGGTTATCTCAACAATAGGGAAAGAGCTTGGGGGTTGAACACTGTGTTTAGAATTGACGGACAAAGGGATGCAGACTCAATATAAAGTAATTTCTCCAGAGTAACTTTTCTCTCAAAGTTGAATGCTTTCTCCTCTTTTCCATATTTTGGAATTGTGTTTTTATAGCCTTCAAAATGAAACTGAAAGGTCGAGTCAGAACGTTTCCAGTATATGGAAGGCTAAGGATTAGAGATCTCTTATTGTGACATGGAAACCCGACTTCATTTTTGTATTTTCTAGCACAAATCCTGATGTACGCGGGCTATAGTGGAGCAACCTGCGTATACACATGTTTTATAGTAGATAGGGGGCATATATTTGGAAAAATATGTATTTTTAGCTCTGGAATCATCAAAAAGGGATGACAAGTCTGCATATGTAAATGGAAAAAGGCCTGCTGTGCAAGATAGAAATGGTGAGGCAAATATTGCTATAACAGGTATCATGTGATCTTATTGGATTTAATGATCATGACCTTAGTCTTGTTAGCATTAACAATCATACCCATATTGGAGCAAAAATCCTTGAGCATTCTTAGTTGGTTTTTAATATTGTGGGGAATCCTTTTCATAAGAATGATATCATCGGAATAAATAAGAAGATTGATGACAATACCAATGAGAGTAGGGTCGACACAACCTGCTTCTTCCAAAAAATCTTCTAACTTGTCAATGTATGTGAAAAAAAGGGTAGGGGACAAGGGACAACCTTGATTGAATCCAATATTGTACTTAATCTCTTTTGACCAACCCTTAGTATTCTTAAACTTGGAAATAACATTCCCATACAACCTTATTGCAAAATCCCTCAACTCGAAAGAAAATTTTATCTCTTCCAACCTATTCCAGATATTTTTCGTGGGAACCGTGTCAATTTTTTTTTTAAGTCAACAAAACAACAAAAAATATTGGTTTTAGTATTGTGGAACTCCTCTGCAAAGATCCTAAACATAACAACATGGTCCACAATGGAATGATATATCCTAAACCTGACCTGGCCTTTATCTCTTTTACTATGACTTTCTAGCCAAGGCTAATCTTCTTTTCCAAAATAATTCCAGAAATCTTGGCTAAAATCGGGCTAATCATAATGGTCCTATAATTAGAGGGAATGTTTCTATCCCCAGTTTTAAAAATAGGAACAATGAGGCTTTTCATCCATGGTTTAGGGAAGCCCTGCTTAACTGCTAAATTGAAGAGCTTGTGTATGTGAGGGATGAGGATAGGCCCTCCAATTTTAAAAATTTCATCTTGGTAGCCTTTAATGTCTTTAGCTTTCCCATTTGCAAGCCACTTAACCCCAAACTCTTTGTCATCCAAAGAAAATACTTCATCCTCTGTAGGGACAATAGGAATGGTGTCCATGGTATTAGGGAATTCGTAAAGTCTTTTAAGGTAGGAATTACAGTCCCTTAAGGGAATCATATTATTTTCTTTAGTATTTCGGAAACAAATTTGCTTCTAGAACTTCTTAGAATCCAACTTAGATAGTTTTGAAAGACGCTCTTGCAATTTATTTATATAATACCTTTTTTCCCCATTAATTAGGGATTTGTACATATTTATCTTATCGATTTTTAAGGACTCATTAGAAGAATCCCTAATGGTGTTCCTATCAATTTTACATTCTTTATCATACCAAGAGTTGGTCTTTCTATTATTCTTTTTACATGACACCTTGAAAGAGAACTTGTTAATAGAAGTGGAAAGGGTAGTTGTAAAATTATGATAGAGGTCTTCAATGTTGTCCTTATAAGTTAAGATATGTAATTCACTATTTAAATCCTTTAAGAAAAGGTCAAATTTACGTTTTTCAAAGCGCAATTTCCTTTGATTATTAGAATTCTCTTCAATGGTGCTCCTGTGCATGGAAAAGTTTAGAGTTAGTGTTAAAGGTCTATGATCAGAGTTTGGTTCATGTTCATTTAAAAGGTTAAAAGTTACTATTTGGTTGGAAATAGGGATATCATATATCACATAGTCTACGAAACCACTACCTATCCCATGAATACAAGTCATCTGGTCGGAGTTCAAACACTTCATTACTCCATTGCAAATTATTAGGTCTGTAGAGTTGCAGATCTTGAACAACTCAATACCAAACAAATTCTCAATTATGTCTTTCAGATCTTCTTTTGTAGCTATTAGATAAAACAAGGTCCTCATTTAGCCATAAAGTATTATGGTTGGAATAATTGCTTAAAAGAGTATCTTGGTTAGTTGCAGTCTTAGCATTAAAGTCTCCTACCACGAGGATATTACCTTCATTTTTCAAACTATAAATATATTGTTCTAAATTAATATAGGGAAAATTTCTATCTAGATTGTTTTTCTTATAAAAAGTAGAATTAATAGGTGCAAAATAAAAAATTGCTATATACATATTCTTAGCATTGGTGTTTGAAATTTCTATCCAAATGTATTGATTGACAGGGTCAATCTTATGAAGTTGAATGTGAGGATAAATTCTCTTTCTAATATAACAAGATATGCTTCCTATCCCTCTATGATGGGACCTTTTGTTCCAAGCCGACCATAAGAAAAATCCTTCTATGTTAGGGACCTTAGACTCTTCATGCTCCAAGTTTTAACTAGACAAATAATATCAATATCACTCAGGATCCAACTTATCATAGGACCTGTTGTTGCAAGAGTTGACTCTAGGCTGTAAAAGAGCCAAGCCTTAGCACATTTTAAAAGAAATAAATTTTGTTGATTGATCAGTCATAGGAGGCTTATAGAACTAGGTCTAGAGAAGTCATTTCACTCATTTATAGATCAGAAACGAAAAGGCATGACCTCGTTTGTCTAATTCATTTTAAAATCATGAGGATGGATAGAAGATAGGGGATGAACAAAACTGAAATAAAAATCTAGGTATCTAATTCTGATAAGTCTGGTCCTCCTTTCAATAGAAGAAATAACACCAAACTTCAAATATCTGAACATAGGTCTTGTCTCACTCATAGCAAGACAGAGGAAAAGCTATGAACAAATAAAACTTGTAAATAAGGCAAAACAATTAAGATGCATGTCTTGTTCTACTCACGTCAAAACAGAGGAAAAACTGCACTTTAAGGCAAGCTTTAAATTAGCTACAATAGAAGTATTATTGAATTGTAACCATTACAAGCTGAATTAATGAATGGAAGGAAGAAAAAGAAGTGATGAAAACTTCAGAAACAATAACACAGGAAGAAGACAAAATTAGACAGTGACAAGGTGTAGAATCTCTTGTCACTCTGTTCTATATTTTCTAAAAAGGAATGCATTACAAACCCAGCCTCCAAAAGGCTCCCAGGCTGTTCCCCCTTTTTCTTCAAGAAGATACAATAATATATGTCTTCTACCCCCTTTCGAATAACGGAAAAATGATTTGGATTCCAAAATAAATCCCTCTAGAAATGAACAAGCATTTCATGTAGGTATTGAGGTCGAAATCCTCCCAAAAGATAACAATAGTTACCATCAAATTCAGAAACTTTCTGCCATAGAAAATGGGCCGAACTGCTGAAAACTCGGGCTACGGTTATGGTTCTGTATCTCTCGAATCGTGACAGACTTGTATAAAATGAAAGAGGTTTTTGTTCATCTATTTTTTCTGACCAAAAACCTCTCTCGGTTTCCTGAGATCCATTTCCATTTTCCCCAGATCTGCCTTTCAAAAACATGTGTCAAACGAAGAAATTGTGAGATCCAAAAATTAAGGCTCGGAGATGGATTTGATTCTCCCAATATGTGACACCTGTAGGAAAAATGAGGGATTTTATATATTTCTGATGTGTTAGGCACAAAACCTCCAACTGTTTCTCAAAATGATATTCGAGTCGCTCACAATCATCATTTGAAAATGATGACTCAGCATAGTAAAAAATGCCACATTTCTGAAAATGAACCTCCTCTTTCGGGGGAATTTTGACTGCCTTCCCAAGCTAAAAATGAAAATATGAATACACCAATGGAAATCCTAGGATATGTAGATGTCAATCGACCATTTGAGCACACAAAACGGCCTCTCCACGGCTGAGAAAACTGATTTTTTGTTGAGGCAGTTTTTTGCATATGAAAAATCTGCGATTTCGGTGGCTAACACGTAAAAAACAAAGGTATCTTAGCTGTCAAAAGTCCTGGATTTCGGTGGATAACAGTGCAATTTCGGAGCGTCGTAAACCACCGAAAGTCCTGAAACCCCGATTTTGGGATTTTGGGATTTCGGGTTTCGGGAAATAGAAAAAAAAAAATTCGTCGACCAAACCTCCGATGGCCAAAACCCGAAATGATGATGTGGCATTTTGTAAAACCTTATTTTAGTGATTTTATTTCCGTTATTGCATTTTATTTTTTGTTTTTATTTTTTTTTGTGCCTCCTCTTGAGCTATTCCTCCATGTGATGCTTGAGTGCTTAGTCTCGGTCAATACACTTTCGACAGTTAAGGGCATATGAAAACTAAGATTTAAGCTACCGAAAGTCTGCACTTTCGGTAGCTAAACACTATAAATTTTTTCCTCCTAAGCTACCGAAAGCCAAAATTTCAATATTTGTTCCAACAGGACCTTTGCACCATGGAAATCCACGACAATTCCAAAAAAGGATACTTAGTGTCCGAAATTCCTATTTATTATTATCCTTTTGGTCTCTGTCCCTAACAATATCTTTTTGATTTCTAATTATTTCTCATTTTCCTTCTTTCCTGGATTCTTTTACCTTTTGAACTTCCTTTCTTAATTCAACTTGGTCTTCAGAAATGAGGTCTTCATGTATAAATATTATTGACCCTTTTAAACTCAAATATTTACTGAGTATGCTATATAATTACAACTTACTTTGACACATATGAACCTATCTTTATGATCAATTATTTTTCCTATCCTCTTTGCTTATATGAGGTAAGTTGTTTCAATTTTTGATTTGTTTTTTATTTCTTCTTTTACTATTGCTAGTGTATCCTCCTCTTGTTGTTCTTTTATACCAAAAATTATGAGGTTCAAGGCCATTTTATTATGCTCATGGTCAAGTTTGATTAGCTTATCCATTTCCTCTTTGATGGGTTTGATATCCAATTTGTTTTCTATATTACTGAGGGTCAAATTGTTGGTTAGTTTTTCTTCTAGCTCTTTAATCCTATCTCTCAAGTTGTGATTTTCTTCAACCTCTCCTTGGGTTGATTT
>JASDQU011027558.1:11187-21552 GCA_032191745.1 Picea mariana | reverse complement strand
TTAATAAATGATCAGCAGAAGCAAAAACATTACAGACTTTCATGTTGGCATGGTTCAAAACCAAGAAATCAAGTTCCTTCCAACTGGGCCTCCACCACTTCAATCCTCCACCAAAGGCAAGCTCATAGGAAAGAGACAATGAGGTTATCTCAACAATAGGGAAAGAGCTTGGGGGCTGAACACTGCATTCAAAATTGAGGGACAAAGGGATGCAAACTCAATATGAAGTAATTTCTCCAGAGTAACTTTTCTCTCAAAGTTGAATGCTTTCTCCTCTTTTCCATATTTTGGAATTGTGTTTTTATAGCCTTCAAAATGAAACTGAAAGGCCGAGTCAGAACGTTTCCAGTATATGGAAGGCTAAGGATCATAGATCTCCTATCGTGACATGGAAACCTGACTTCATTTTTGTATTTTCTGGCACAAATCCTGATGTACGCGGGCTATAGTGGAGAAGCCTACGTATACACTTGTTGTATAGTAGATAGAGGGAATATATGTGGAAAAATATGTATTTTTAGCTCTGGAATCATCAAAAAGGGATGACAAGTCTGCATATGTAAATGGAAAAAGGCCTGCTGTGCAAGATAGAAATGGTGAGGCAAATATTGCTATAACAGGTATCATAAGTGATCTTATTGGATTTAATGATCATGACCTTAGTCTTGTTAGTAATAATAGTCATACCCATATTTGAGCAAAAATCCTTGAGCATTCTTAGTTGGTTTTTAATATTGTGGGGAATCCTTTCAATAAGAATGATATCATCGGCATAAATAAGAAGATTGATGACTATACCAATGAGAGTAGGGTCGACACAACCTGCTTCTTCCAAAAAATCTTCTAACTTGTCAATGTATATGAAAAAAAGGGTAGGGGACAAGGGACAACCTTGATTGAATCCAATATTATAGTTAATCTCTTTTGACCAACCCTTAGTATTCTTAAACTTGGAAATAACATTCCCATACAACCTTATTGCAACATCAATCAACTCAAAAGAAACTTTTATCTCTTCCAACCTATTCCAGATATTTTTCGTGGGAACCGTGTCAAATTTTTTTTTAAAGTCAACAAAACAACAAAAAATATTGGTTTTAGTATTGTGGAACTCCTCTGCAAAGATCCTAAATGTAACAACGTGGTCCACAATGGAATGATATATCCTAAACCTGACCTGGCCTTTATCTCTTTTAGTATGAATTTCTAGCCAAGGCTAATCTTCTTTTCCAAAATAATTCCAGAAATCTTGGCTAAAATCAGGCTAATCATAATGGTCCTATAATTAGAGGGAATGTTTCTATCCCCAGTTTTAAAAATAAGAACAATGAGGCTTTTCATCCATGGTTTAGGGAAGCCCTGCTTAACTGCTAAATTGAAGAGCTTGTGTATGTGAGGGATGAGGATAGGCCCTCCAATTTTAAAAATTTCATCTTGGTAGCCTTTAATGTCTTTAGCTTTCCCATTTGCAAGCCACTTAACCCTGAACTCTATGTCATCCAAAGAAAATAATTCATCCTCTGTAGAGACAATAGGAATGGTGTCCATGGTATTAGGGAACTCGTAAAGACTTTTAAGGTAGGGATTACAGTCCCTTAAGGGAATCATATTATTTTCTTTAGTATTTCGGAAACAAATTTGCTTCTAGAACTTCTTAGAATCCAAATTAGATAGTTGTGAAATACGCTCTTGCCATTTATTTATATAATACCTTTTTTCCCAATTAATTAGGGATTTGTACATATTTATCTTATCGATTTTTAAGGACTCATTAGAAGAGTCCCTAATGGTGTTCCTATCAATTTTACATTCTTTATCATACCAAGAGTTGGTTTCTCTATTATTCTTTTTACATGACACCTTGAAAGAGAACTTGTTAATAGAAGTGGAAAGGGTAGTTGTAAAATTATGATAGAGGTCTTCAATGTTGTCCTTATAAGTTAAGAGATGTAATTCACTATTTAAATCCTTTAAGAAAAGGTCAAATTTACGTTTTTCAAAGCGCAATTTCCTTTGATTATTAAAATTCTCTTCAATGGTGCTCCTGTGCATGGAAAAGTTTAGAGTTAGGGTTAAAGGTCTATGATCAGAGTTTGGTTCATGTTCATTTAAAAGGTTAAAAGTTACTATTTGGTTGGAAATAGGGATATCATATATCACATAGTCTACGAAACCACTACCTATCCCATGAATACAAGTCATCTGGTCGGAGTTCAAACACTTCATTACTCCGTTGCAAATTATTAGGTCTGTAGAGTTGCAGATCTTGAACAACTCAATACCAAACAAATTCTCAATTATGTCTTTCAGATCTTCTTTTGTAGCTATTAGATAAAACAAGGCCCTCATTTAGCCATAAAGAATTATGGTTGGAATAATTGCTTAAAAGAGTATCTTGGTTAGTTGCAGTCTTAGCATTAAAGTATCCTACCACGAGGATATTACCTTCATTTTTCAAACTATAAATATCTTGTTCTAAATTAATATAGGGAAAATTGTTATCTAGATTGTTTTTCTTATAAAAAGTAGAATTAATAGGTTCAAAATAAAAAATTTCTATATACATCTTCTTAGCATTGGTGTTTGAAATTTCTATCCAAATGTATTGATTGACAGGGTCAATCTTATGAAGTTGAATGTGAGGATAAATTCTCTTTCTAATATAACAAGATATGCTTCCTATCCCTCTATGATGGGACCTTTTGTTCCAAGCCGACCATAAGAAAAATACTTCTATGTTAGGGACCTTAGACTCTTCATGCTCCAAGTTTCAACTAGACAAATAATATCAATATCACTCAGGATCCAACTTATCATAGGAAATGTTGTCACAAGAGTTGACTCTAGGCTGTAAAAGAGCCAAGCCTTAGCACATTTTAAAAGAAATAAATTTTGTTGATTGATCAGTCATAGGAGGCTTCTAGAACTAGGTCTAGAACAATCATTTCACTCATTTATAGATCAAAAATGAAAAGGCATGACCTTGTTTGTCTAATTCATTTTAAAATCACGAGGATGGATAGAAGATAGGGGATGAACAAAACTGAAAGAAAAAGCCAGGTATCTAATTCTGATAAGTTTGGTCCTCCTTTCAATAGAAGAAATAACACCAAACTTCAAATATCTGAACATAGGTCTTGTCTCACTCATAGCAAGACAGAGGAAAAGCTGTGAACAAATAAAACTTGTAAATAAGGAAAAACAATTAAGATGCAGGTCTTGTTCTACTCACGACAAAACAGAGGAAAAACTACACTTTAAGGCAGGCTTTAAATTAGCTATAGCAAAAGTATTACTGAAATGTAACCATTACAAGCTGAATTAATGAATGGAAGGAAGAAAGAGAAGTGATGAAAACTTCATAAACAATAACACAGGAAGAAGAAAAAATTAGACAGTGACAAGGTGTAGAATCTCTTGTCACTCTATTCTATATTTGCTAAAAAGGAATGCATTACAAACCCAGCCTCCAAAAGGCTCCCGGGTTGTTCCCCCTTTTTCTTCAAGAAGATACAATAATATATGTCTTCTGCCCCCTTTCGAATAACTGAAAAACGATTTGGATTCCAAAAGAAATCCCTCTATAAATGAACAGAAATTTCATGTAGGTATTGAGGTCGAAATCCTCCCAAAAGATAACAACAGTTACCATCAAATTCAGAAACTTTCTGCCATAGAAAATGGGCCGAACTGCTGAAAACTGGGGTTGCGGTTATGGTTCTATATCTCTCGAATCATGAAATATGTGTATAAAATGAAAGAGGTTTTTGTTCATCTATTTTTTCTGACCAAAAACCTCTCTCAGTTTCCTAATATCCATTTCCATTTTCCCTAGATCTACCTTTCAAAAACATGTGTCAAACGGAGAAATTATGATATCCGAAAATTAAGGCTCGGAGATGGATTCGATTCTCCCAATCTGTGACACCTGTAGGAAAACTGAGGGATTTTATTGATCTCTGATGTGTTAGGCACAAAAACCTCAAACCGTTTCTCAAAATGGTATTCGAGTCGCTCACAATCATCATTTGAAAATGATGACTCAACATAGTAAAAAATGCCACATTTCTGAAAACGAACCTCCTCTTTCGGGGGAATTTTGACTGCCTTCCCAAGATACAAATGAAAATATGAATACACCAATGGAAATCCTAGGACATTTAGATTTCAATCAACCATTTGAGCGCACAAAATGGTCTCTCCACGGCTGAGAAAACTGATTTGTTGCTGAGGCAGTTTTTTGCATATGAAAAATCTGCGATTTCGGTGGCTAACACGTCAAAAACAAAGGTATCTTAGCTGTCGAAAATCCTAGATTTTGGTGGATAACAGTGCAATTTCAGAGCGTCGTAAACCACCGAAATTCCTGAAACCCCGATTTTGGGATTTTGGGATTTCAGGTTTCGGGAAATAGAAAACAAAAATTTCATTGACCAAACCTCCGATGGCCGAAACCCGAATGATGACGTGGCATTTTGTAAGACCTTATTTTAGTGATTTTATTTCCGTTTATTGCATTTTATTTTTTGTTTTTATTTTTTTTTGTGCCTCCTCTTGAGCTCTTCCTCCATGTGACGCTTGAGTGCTTAGTCTCAGCCAATACACTTTCGGCAGTTAAGGGCATATGAAAACTAAGATTTAAGCTACCGAAAGTCTGCACTTTCGGTAGCTAAACACTATAAATTTTTTCCTCCTAAGCTACCGAAAGCCAAAATTTCAATATTTGTTCCAATGGGACCTTTGCGCCATGGAAATCCACGACAATTCCAAAAAAGGATACTTAGCGTCCGAAATTCCTATTTATTATTATCCTTTTGGTCTCCGTCCCTAACAATATCTTTTTTATTTCTAATTATTTCTCATTTTCCTTCTTTCCTGGATTCTTTTACCTTTTGAACTTCCTTTCTTAATTCAACTTGGTCTTCAGGAATGAGGTCTTCATGTATAAATATTATTGACCCTTTTAAACTCAAATATTTACTAAGTATGCTATATTTATGGTCATTACAACTTACTTTGACACATATGAACCTATCTTTATGATCAATTATTTTTCCTATCCTCTTTGCTTATATGAGGTAAGTTGTTTCAATTTTTGATTTGTTTTTTATTTCTTCTTTTACTATTGCTAGTGTATCCTCCTCTTGTTGTTCTTTTACACCAAAAATTATGAGGTTCAAGGCCATTTTATTATGCTCATGGTCTAGTTTGATTAGCTTATCCATTTCCTCTTTGATGGGTTTGATATCTAATTTGTTTTCTATATTACTGAGGGTCAAATTGTTGGTTAGTTTTTCTTCTAGCTCTTTAGTCCTATCTCTCAAGTTGTGATTTTCTTCAACCTCTCCTTCTTGGGTTGATTTTTTTTATTTTTCCATTTCTTGAATCCTATCCTCCATTTTCTGTAATTGATTCTTGAACCCTAACAATCTATCTTCTATTTGAGTATGAATGGTATCTTTGAAGAGTCTAATGTTTTTTATAAATTATCAAACATTGCCTCTAGCTCTATTTGGAGTTTTAAGTCGCTTTCTTCACTCCTTTTTTCTAATGATTCTAACTCTATTTGGAGTTTGGCATATTTTACTTGTCTCCTTTTTTCTAATGATTCCATATAATCGTAAAGGATTTCAAGGGTGAATGTTGGCCCTTGGTTATGGAAGCAAGCAAAGATCAAGGAAGAAAAGGCAAAATGCAAACTGCGCGAAAGACATAGTGACTGTTACTGGGTTGAAGTGAGAAAAAGAGAAGAAAAGATGGAGAAAAGTAAGAGAAAGAAAGACATTGGACAAAAAGATCGAGGATGATAGATCAACAAGGAAGATGGATTGTGGACAACTCAACAAGCAGAAAAATCCACTATTGAATGCTTTGGAGCACCACACGAGAAGGAAGGAAAGACAGGCTAGCGAAGCCCTAAAAACATGGGTCAAGTTGACCTAGGGTTTTAGACACCTAGGTTTTTGGTATCTAGGGTTTTTACACATAGGTTTTAGCCTAAAGGTGTCTGAGAACTATTGTAATGTATAAATAGAGGTCTAAAGGACCTGGGATGGGTTGTTGTTGTTGGTGTTATGGATGTTGTTGTTATCATTGTTATTGTGTGATCGAGTGAGGATTATTGTGTGAGAGAGAAGTGTTGAGTGTAGAGCCTTTTGGGATTGTAACATCTTCAACTAGGTGCGAAGATCAACCCTACAGATGGGTGCGAAGATCAACCCTGTAGTTGGGTGCACAGGGAGGGTAGAGATAGAGAGGAGGAGAAAGCAGATCTGCTAGCTGAGAGCGCAGACAAGAATTGTATGTTTCATCTTAATATATTATAAATAACATTTATGTGGACGTATCCCTATAGAGAGGGTGAACCATATATTTCTAGTGTCATGTGTGATTGATGTTGAGTTCTTTTCCATTTTCTATACTATTAATTTCATTACGGTGTTAGATCTGATAGATAGTTCTGCGGAGTAGATCTAAACTGGTAAATGATATATAAATGATGTGTTGTTCTCGTATTGGATCCACTTGATATCCCCTTGGTTGTAGACATATATGTCCTGCAACCCCCCCCATAGCTACTTTGGGTGAGACTGCATCTGCTTCGCAGGTGTTGCCAAAAGGGCCAGTAGTTAGGGCTTGTCGGTGCACTCTTGGAGCTGAACCCTAGGTCTTCCCCTATGCCAACAAATGGTTCTGTTGCCAGGACAAGAATCTTCTTGAGGGAATTTCAAGGTGGTTCCACTGAAGAAAGAGATTCAAAAGTGGATAGAAGACCAAGAAAAGGACTTCGTTGAAGCCCAAAACAAGAACCCTAATATTAGTACAGAGGATTGGTTGGAGAGATATATCTTTACTGATATACACGAATTTTTTTTTGGAGGAATCCATCAAGAGCTATATGAGTGGCTAGATAGGTTAGCAGATACCCAATTTGAGATCATATCTAGGCCACTTGTGTTTTGGACATCAATGTTGATCAAGAAGGTCAAGAGAGTTGATAACACCGTGTCAAGAGTAGTAGATCACTGGTTTGATAGTACCATTAGAGGGTATATCATCGAGTTTGATGTTGAAAAAGTAGAGTCATATAGCCAATCTAAGAGATATTTATTTAAGGGACCCAGAGGAAAATTTTTACATTTTCTAAAGTTGAGGATCAAGATTCTATTGCATGAGAAGAACATCTTGAAGATACAGTAGCTAGACGGATCCGAAAAGGCTAATGTTCAAGAATTCAGATAGCGATAGCGACACAAAGGTTGGACATACACATAGTGGGAGAGTGTTCAAAGAATTTCCTCTCGTGAACCTATTTAAGAAGAACTACAGGGATGAGGGTTTCTACAAAGGAGAAGAGGTGGATCTGACAGATGAGGAGTAGTCAGAGGAAGGGAAAGTTGAAGAACCTCGCCAAGAAGAACCATAAGATTTAAGAACTACATCGACTATCTATGTAAGTACTATTAATCCTATTGTTGTTTCAACAACATTAAGCAATCAGATTAATCAGAGTGACCAGATTGCTCAGAGCACTATCACTAGTAGTCCACCACACACTTAGTCTAGAAACCTAGGAATATCTATGGAAAATGAGATGAGGTTACCCACATTTAGAGGAGATGGATTTGAAGACCCTGAACAACACTGGTTTCTCTATGAAGCTGTGTGGAGTATTAAGAATATCATCGACGAAGCTGTCAAACGAGCTCAGTTCAGTACCACCCTAAGAGATCACTCATTGAGCTGGTATATGAAATTTGTCCAAGGAGCTACACCTAAACTACTGAATTCCATTAAGACTTTGCTAATTGTTGAATTTAGGAAACCTAAGTCATAATTGTAGTGCATTATAGAACTGAAAGAAATCAAGCAGAGAATAGCTGAACCGGTATGGGAGTTTGATCAGAGATTCAAGACCTTGACAAGCCATCCGAGTTTTCAAATCCCAGATGAGCAGAACAAGGAATGGTTCATTCCTGCCCTCTTACCACACATCAGAGTTCCTCTGATGCAACAGAAGATTGCTTCGCAGGCTGAGGCATTGGAGATTTCCATGAAGTTAGAATCATCCCCTATGGGAGAATGTAGCTCAGGTATGAGTCAAATCTTGAGTCAACTAACTAGTTTGTCTCTACAAGTCGAAGATATGAAGAAAGACAAGGGAAAAGATAAAAGAGAAGACATCTGGCGTGTCAGGTGCAGATTAGAAGGCTATGACAAGGAACACTATCCCCTATTCCATGACAACTTGGCCTCTGAAGCTTCGAGCCCCTTGAAACAAGTTACCCTACCCTGGTGCGAGGTATGCAGAAACAAACATCGGCCTGGTGGGTGCTACTACATGCAAAAATATGTTCATACACCCACAAATTTGTATTTCAAGTTCTGTAAGTCTGTGGGACATGATGATAGGGATTGTAGGTCTTACAATATCATGCATGAAAGGTCAAGCTATATATACAAGATTCAAGGTGAAGTACAACAAGAAGGAAACACTATGCAGTATAAATCCCCTGGGAGAGGAAACATCAACCCTCGTGGTGGATTCCGAGGAAGAGGAAGAGGAGGAGGTATGGGTCGAGGCTGAGGACATATAATCTATTATAACTACACACATATTGGACACTTTGTTGGCACATGTTGAACAGACAACAAATGGTTGTCATTGATGGCAAGTTTGTATCAGACAGGAATCCCGCTGCAACAAGATCACGATTGAATCGTAACTGTTGGAACCAAAATGAATCTGGAATGTAGTTTACAGCCCTTTTCGGAGAGAAGATCTCAGTTGTCAAATCCGAGCATAGAGACCGACCATCGTCGGATCAAGGATAACCTGCACACTCTTTAAAGTGAAAGGAAAAGTGGGCACATTCACAATATGAAAAATCACGATGAAATCTGAGCCGTCAGATCAAACCTTGATCTGGACAGTTAACTCTAGTCTGTATCGGGGATCGAGACTTTGCAGTGACAAGAACACTTGACATCGAAAACCTTGAAATCACGATGTGCGATTTTGCGATTTAATCGCAGCCGCTGAATAAAGATTGCATCTGGACCGTTGATTCAAGTCTGTATCGGAGTTTCACGGATCGCAAAATCAAGGAGACAAGAACACAATGCAATAGAAATGACGAAATTACGATATGCGATATTGCGACACAATCGTAGCCGTTGAGCCAAGATCGCACCTGAACCGTTGATCAAACTCCACATTGGAGTTTCGCGAATCACGACTTTGAAATGCCAAAATCACTTAACATAAATCATGATATGCGAAATCGCGATGTAATAGCAACCGTCAGATCTAGATATAATCTGGATCGTTGATCTGTTGTCTACATGGAATTTTGGGGATCGGGTTTTGGTTTTGACAAGAAAATAGAACATCAGACATCGTGAAGTCGCGATACGCGATTTCCCGATAAGTCATATAACATGTGGGCCACCCAGGAGTCACTGGAGGACAGGTGTAAGGAGTACAGAGGAAGTAGGGATCGACATATCACGGGTCCAAGGGGTGTATGCACATTATCATTGTAAACCCCGAAACCCTGATGAGAGGTATGGTGACGGTCACGTGATAGTTGGTCACATGGACCATTATGTAGCCGGAAGGGGCTAAAGCTCAAGAAAGGAGCAAATCGAAGATCAAAGAATCGGGGGTTCCGAGTACATGTGTATCTCGACATTGAAAGTGCCGAAACCTGATTTAAAAGGCAAGAATAATAAACATTATCCAACGGTGCGGATAAGATTTGATTGTGATCGGAGGGTTACCGTTCTTTCTTGAAGTTAACTCCTCTATTACAAATATGTTAAGTGAAACAGACTTGTGATTGTAAATATGTTAACATTTCAGTTACAGGGACAGTTGTCATTGTACTTGTCGAAGGAGATGGGAAGTTGAATCGTCTATTTGATTGTATAAAAGAAGTTGAAACAGACTGTGTGGTATTGGTTGTTCAGTATGTGAAATAGAATGAAACTGCAAAGGAAAAGATAGAAGAGAATGCGTAGAAGGAAATTGAACATAAGAGCAGAATGACATAAAGAGCATGAGTATAGCAGAATGGCAGAAAGAGAAAAATGCAGAGAAGAATAACTGAACAAGTTGAAGCAGAGCAGAAGGTGAGCACAAGTTGATGTAGAGCATACCTGCTGAACAGACAGAGGAAGAGAAGAGTAGCAGAACAGTGAACATAAGACCAGATTTATAGAACAAAGAAAGACTGGTAAGAAATGACTTATCTATAAAGTTGAATGTGTATTTAGTGATTCATATTCAAGGGTGGTTGGGAGGTGCTCGGGAGGACTGTAGCCCTCAGAAGTTCAAGTGGATTCTTGAACATGGGAAGTTGT
>JASDQU011027558.1:0-11137 GCA_032191745.1 Picea mariana | reverse complement strand
ACATTGCCTCTAGCTCTATTTGGAGTTTTAAGTCGCTTTCTTCACTCCTTTTTTCTAATGATTCTAACTCTATTTGGAGTTTGGCATATTTTACTTGTCTCCTTTTTTCTAATGATTCCATATAATCGTAAAGGATTTCAAGGGTGAATGTTGGCCCTTGGTTATGGAAGCAAGCGAAGATCAAGGAAGAAAAGGCAAAATGCGAACTGCGTGAAAGACATAGTGACTGTTACTGGGTCGAAGTGAGAAAAAGAGAAGAAAAGATGGAGAAAAGTAAGAGAAAGAAAGACATTGGACAAAGAGATCGAGGATGATAGATCAACAAGGAAGATGGATTGTGGACAACTCAACAAACAGAAAAATCCACTATTGAATGATTTGGAGCACCGCACGAGAAGGAAGGAAAGACAGGCTAGCGAAGCCCTAAAAACGTGGGTCAAGTTGACCTAGGGTTTTAGACACCTAGGTTTTTGGTATCTAGGGTTTTTACACATAGGTTTTAGCCTAAAGGTGTCTGAGAACTATTGTAATGTATAAATAGAGGTCTAAAGGACCTGGGATGGGTTGTTGTTGTTGGTGTTATGGATGTTGTTGTTATCTTTGTTATTGTGTGATCGAGTGAGGATTATTGTGTGAGAGAGAAGTGTTGAGTGTAGATCCTTTTGGGATTGTAACATCTTCAACTGGGTGCAAAGATCAACCCTACAGATGGGTGCGAAGATCAACCCTATAGTTGGGTGCACAGGGAGGGGAGAGATAGAGAGGAGGAGAAAGCAGATCTGCTAGCTGAGAGCACAGACAAGAATTGTATGTTTCATCTTAATATATTATAAATAACATTTATGTGGACATATCCCTAGAAAGAGGGTGAACCATATATTTCTAGTGTCATGTGTGATTGATGTTGAGTTCTTTTCCATTTTCTATACTGTTAATTTCATTACGGTGTTAGATCTGATAGATAGTTCTGTGGAGTAGATCTGAACTGGTAAATGACATATAAATGATGTGTTGTTCTCGTATTGGATCCACTTGATATCCGCTTGGTTGTAGACATATCTATCTTGCAACCCCCCCCATAGCTACTTCAGGTGAGACTGCATCTGCTTCGCAGGTGTTGCCAAAAGGGCCAGTAGTTAGGGCTTGTCGGTGCGCTCTTGGAGCTGAACCCCGGGTCTGCCCCTGTGCCAACAAATGGTTCTATTGCCAGGACAAGAATCTTCTTGAGGGAATTTCAAGGTGGTTCCACCAAAGAAAGAGATTCATAAGTGGATAGAAGACCAAGAAAAGGACTTCGCTGAAGCCCAGAACAAGAACCCTAATATTAGTACAGAGGATTGGTTGGAGAGATATATCTTTACTGATATACACGGAATTTTCTTTGGAGGAATCCATCAGAAGATATATGAGTGGCTAGATAGGTTAGCAGATACCCAATTTGAGATCATATCTAGGCCACCTGTGTTTTGGACATCAATGTTGATCAAGAAGGTCAAGAGAGTTGATAACACCGTGTCAAGAGTAGTAGATCACTGGTTTGATAGTACCATTAGAGGGTATATCATCGAGTTTGATGTTGAAAAAGTAGAGTCATATAGCCAATCTGAGAGATATTTCTTTAAGGGACCCAGAGGAAAATTTTTACATTTTATGAAGTTGAGGATCAAGATTCTATTGCATGAGAAGAACATCTTGAAGATACAGTATCTAGACGGATCCGAAAAGGCTAATGTTCAAGAATTCAGATAGCGATAGCGACACAAAGGTTGGACATACACGTAGTGGGAGAGTGTTCAAAGAATTTCCTCTCGTGAACCTGTTTAAGAAGAACTACAGGGATGAGGGTTTCTACAATGGATAAGAGGTGGATCTGACAGACGAGGAGCAGTCAGAGGAAGGGAAAGTTGAAGAACCTTGCCAAGAAGAACCATAAGCTTTGAGAACTACGTCAATTATCGATGTAAGTACTATTAATCCTATTGTTGTTTCAACAACATTAAGCAATCAGATTAATCAGAGTGACCAGAGTGCTCAGAGCACTGTCACTAGTAGTCCACCACACACTCAGTCTAGAAACCTAGGAATATCTATGGAAAATGAGATGAGGTTAGCCAAATTTAGAGGAGATGGATTTGAAGACCCTCAACAACACTGGTTTCTCTATGAAGTTGTGTGGAGTATTAAGAATATCATCGATGAAGCTGTCAAACAAGCTCAGTTCAGTACTACCCTAAGAGATCACACACTGAGCTGGTATATGAAATTTGTCCAAGGAGCTACACCTAAACCGCTGAATGCCATTAAGACTTCGCTAATTGTTGAATTCAGGAAACCTAATTCATAAATGTAGTGCATTATAGAACTGAAAGAAATCAAGCAGAGAATAGTTGAACCGGTATGGGAGTTTGATCATAGATTCAAGACCTTGACAAGCCATATGAGTTTTCAAATCCCAGATGAGTAGAACAAGGAATGGTTCATTCCTACCCTCTTACCACACATCAGAGTTCCTCTGATGCAACAGAAGATTGCTTCGTAGGCTGAGGCATTGGAGATTGCCATGAAGTTATAATCATCCCCTATGGGAGAATCTAGCTCAGGTATGAGTCAAATCTTGAGTCAGCTAACTAGTTTGTCTCTACAAGTCGAAGATATGAAAAAAGATAAGGGAAAAGATAAAAGAGAATACATATGGCATGTCAGGTGCAAATTAGAAGGCCATGACAAGGAACACTGTCCCCTATTCCATGAATACTTGGCCTCTGAACCTCCGAGCCCCTTGAAACAAGTTACCCTACCCTGGTGCGAGGTATGCAGAAACAAACATCGCCCTGGTGGGTGCTACTACATGCAAAAATATGTTCATACACCCACAAATTTGTATTTCAAGTTCTGTAAGTCCATGGGACATGATGATAGGGATTTTAGGTCTTACAATATCATGCATGAAAGGTCAAGATGTATATACAAGATTCAAGGCGAAGTACAACAAGAAGGAAACACTATGCAGTATAAATCCCCTGGGAGAGGAAACATCAACCCTCGTGGTAGATTCCGAGGAAGAGGAAGAGGAGGAGGTATGGTTCGAGGTTGAGGACATATAATCTATTATAACTACACACATATTGGACACTTGGCAAGGGACTGCCAGAACCCTTATACCACTTGCATCTATTGCAACTCTTTCAAGCATATCATTGAGGAATGTCCAATATTGCTGACTAAAATTCAAGAGAAACGGGGACCTCAGTAGAACCCCCAGATACAATTGATCAAAGATGAACCTCGTGGAGAAGACCCTAGATTCATTGTTATCACTTGAGGAGGCACTGTTATAGGAGAAGACATAATTATCCAAGGAAAAACTACAGAAGAATCAAGAGTCAAGAAAGTTGCAGAGACGACACAAAATTATGATGCAAAGAAAGAAAAACAAATGTTCGATGAGGCAAGAAGAGAATTCAGGGGAGACCAAGGCTCTTCATCGAAGACACGACCAAAAGTAAGAAAATGTGGAATTCCTCTGGAATTCGATCAGTCTAGTTCACCCGGAGATGGAAAAGAGGCGAGTAAACTTGTCAATTTCTTATATACGTTTAGAGAGATGATTAAATACGATAAATCTATACAAGAACTGAAAATTTTGGTTAGACAGTATGATATAGGAAGGGTAGATCCTTTACTGAATAAATAAGTACATAAAATATCCAAGAAGAGAAGAACGAATAAGGAACTACACCTGAATTCTCAGATTGGAGAATATGATATAGACTATGTGGTCCTCGAATTAGGGTCGGAGGTCAATGTCATGATGAAGCAAACCTGGGCACTGATGGGAAAAACTAAGTTGATCTATTCCCCTATTAGGCTTAGGATGGCTAATCAACAAGCCGTAAGCCCCTTCAGAATATTGGAACATGTCCCTGTGGACATCGATGGAGTGAGGACGTTTGCAGACTTCGAGGTGATTGAGATAGTTGATGATAGCTTTCCTTACCCTACGCTGTTAGGAATTGATTGGGCCTTCAATAATTCCATCGTGGTCGATTTAAAGAAAAGGAGAATGAAGTTTGAAGGAGATGTCCTTAGGGTCATCACACTGTTAGATCCCGATGAAGGTTCGCGATACACTGAGCCCATCAGAACAGAAGACTACGCATACGAACTGGAAAACATATACAAATTAACATCCAGACAACATGATTACATTAATCCTACGATGGATGGAAATTTGAACTGGTGAAGTGACAACACATGTTCATCACACTCATAAGAAGCACTGGATAACTGGCATAACAAAATGTACGAAGTATCTATAAGGATATTTGCTATATTAACTATAGAAGTACGTTGGATCGACACAACAGTAAGTAAATTACCCACCTTTGATGGTCTAAATCCTTTAGAAATATTCTTGTTGGACTTTGAAGAAAATGTACCAATGCAACAATGCTTGTTGGCAATGGATGAGGCCTTGAAATCCACACCAGCAAGATGGTGGGGGACACACAAAAACAACATTACAGAATGGGTACAATGTCGTACCCTCATGACCGCATCATTCTTAGCACAAGTAGAAGGCTGTGGAATTTAGTACATAGGTCAAAGCTGCCCGAAGGACCATGTGAGAAGTTGCGAGGAAGCCTAGAGCAATATTCCTCAAGAGCAGTGGGTGCACAAATTCATAAACACGCTGGACACTATCCCTATCAACTGGTACCTTCAAGCAGAGCTACGCCTCATCATTGTAGATTGGGCAGGTATGACTCAGAACTTTGTCACCACCGTTTTATTCGAAGGCCAATATCCTACAGTAGATCAAGAATTATAGACTGTAAGACAAAAAGTATTTGAGGAGGCACCTAGCCTACCTTTGGAGCAAGAAGAGGATGAATGGACTGCGTGTCACACACCCACTATGGAATAATAAAAATTTTTCCCTTCTTCACAGGATAGAATCCCTGAAATCCTACGGGGACCTGGCGTAGGTTAGTTCCTCCCTTGTCCACCTCCATGTAATCGTTGGTTATGGCCACAGGCCAACCAAACTAGGCATCTGCAAACTCCGAAATGTCGAAGTTCTGAAATCTTGAGACTACAGCCCCACTCCAACAATATGTCGCGTTTTGCGACTTCGGGAGTTTCAACGCAAAGAACCCCGGTTCCTTGTCCTCGAAACTTCTAAAATCCCAAAATTCTGGTCCTCCTTCTCCTGAGTGAGATCAACGGCTCAAATCTTCTCCTAATCTAACATCTCATATCCTTTCGAGGTTTTATGGTTCAAGAGTTCATAACTCTTACCTCTTGTTTTCCCTGTAACCGAATTACCGAAATCTCCTTTCGGGGATTTCCCCGAAACCTCAACCGCGTGCACCTTTCAAGACTTCGGGATTTGCGATTTCACGAATCTTTCGTGACCAAACTCTTGGTCCTTCAATCTCTCGGTATCCTAAACCATGATGGGTTCGGATCTCTGCCATGTGTCCTCTGAAATGGACAGTCCCGATGCTTTCGTTGTTTTGCGTAACGGGAGTTTGAAATTCTCGATACCAATACCACAGCCTCCTCTACGTCCCGAACTCCAAATAGCCTAAATACCAAAATCTGATGGCTCCTCTCCTGTATCGAGATTTCATGAACTGGGAATTCATGATGCAACGCTCCACGATTCTAGTTCTTCAAACTTCCAGTATCTGAAACCCCGATGGGTTCGAATCTCTACCACGTGTCCTCTGAAATGGACAGTCCTGATCTTTTCGAGACTTTGACGAGTCCTCACCTCTACATATGCGAGGGTTAAACCTCATGTAGCTTCTCCTAGATCCAATGGCTATCGACTATCCATGTGAGATCTGACGGTAGCTGTAGCTCCTCCCTGAGCTCATGCTTTCTTCCTTTTCCTTGGAAGATTTCAAAGTCTCAAAGGCCTTGAACTTTTCCTCCTCTATGAGCCCTGATGGTTTTGGGCCTCTCTTGCATTCTGAAAACGCTATCCATCTTGAGCTTAACAAACTTTATCCTCCAAGGGACTCAAAAGGATTAGGAAGTTTTACATGCGTACATGAAACTGTGTCCACGGTCGACGAACGCACAGTTCGTGACTCGGGCTTATGCCACCATAAAACACAAGTATTTTATGGGTATAAAACCTATCCTAACCATATGATTTCTTACTGGCCTAATTATACAATCAAACAGAAATAAGGGGGGAATACAGTATATCCATTGAGAAATATGCCTGATTCCTGCAACGTACCCAGTGTAGCCAATTCATACATAGTTTCAGATAAATTACACAGGGTAAGAAATCACTTATCTATTACAGGTTGTCACCAACCAACTGACTGTGGGTGTTCATCCTTCCACCCGACCATAGGCTCAGAGGAATTCATTCTTAGCACTCTGGCCACCCCCGTGCTAAGCCATGATATCACCAGGGAGTTCTCACAGTTCTCGAGGGTTCTCTCTCTGTTTCAGCTTCTGTTCGGGTCCTGTTTTCTGCAACTTAGAGATTTCTCACTCAGTTGTGGCCTCCATGAGGTTTCTCAGATGCTCTTCGGCATCAAGCTCGCGGCCTTCTATTCGTGATTCACTGGAGAGATTCACGCCTCTCCCTTGCGAGATTTTGCCCTCGTCTGATGTCTCACTCTCTCCCGTGTGTGTGTCCCTCTCACCTAGGAGGGTTTTGTCGACCTATCCGGTTCCTTCTGTCAGAAGGAAGCTCAGGTCTACAGGTCCATGTGGTACTTCGGACTGACAGCCCATGTTTCCATTCATGGGGGTGGTTGGTGATTCAACCATTGGTCCTTTCTTCATTGACTGATTTCCTTTCCTTGGGATTCGAAGGAGGTTGGTCATCCTTATCAAGGGAGATTTGGGGTTATTTGACATATGAACCCTCTTGTATAGTTTTCACATTCTTCCTCTAGTGATATCATGGCCAGTACTTTCAAGGCTTCACCCCCGCAGTCAGTTATTGGCAACTCAATAGTAATACATTTACATTTTCCTCATGCATTAGCATGGTAATTTCTATTTTATGATTAATTACAAATTGGGGGAAACATGGTGTTACAATTCCCTCCCCCTTAAAGGAACACCGTCCTCGGTGTTCTTTCTCAAAACGCCTGTCATGCCTTTCTCATTCGGCCACTTCATAAGTCTTGACCTTCATCCTCGGTCAGGTCCTTTTTCAGGATCTGATTCTTCGTCATTTGCCTTCAATAATTCTTGGACAACAAGCACATTAATCACAATTTTGTGCGAAAACATCTTACTATTGTTCAAAATTCAAAAGGAAAATTTCATAATCTTAGCACAATACTTATCTGTGCAGTTTGTGAATCTGTATCCACATGGTAGTTTTGTTATCCATTCTCATCGCTTTCCTTGACGTACCCATTGGGTGCATGATTTCAATTCAATAGTTCACAATAGCTATCATGATTTCATCTTCCTTTCCAAGGGTTTTCCACACAGGAAACTACCCATTGCGTGCATGATCCCAATAGTTTACAAGAATTATTAAGGTCTCCTCTTCCTTGTGGTCACTCATCCTCTAGGCCCAGGCTCAGGCATCCCCTTCAATGTTATACAGTCCCTCGAGCAATCCATCTAGCCCTGCCGAGGTTTTCTCACACAAGAAAATCTTAGAGACTCTATAGAGTCTTACAGTCGAGGCATCCCTCAGACTTGCTCTGTCGAGGCATCCCTCCAGCTTGTGTTACCTCAACATAATTTATTTCAGGCGATCATGACTTATCATGGGGTTCTCATGGTTCGACAGTAGCCCTTTTTCATCATCTTCAGCTTTGACAGCCTTCATCCATTCCTTTATGGACATGTCTTTTCTTCTCACCTGTATCACAGGTATATAAAATTCATGAGACATCATTATAAATTTTAACTCTCAAAATGTTGTTGCAAATCCGTCACCCATAGATTTTCCAATCTCACGATTTGTTTTCATATTTGTTCTGCACAGGAACTAGATTCATAATTATGGGACTTTCCTTTCCATAACGGTTTGGCTCAGCAAGCAATTGGCCTTCCTTATGGGCTTACCATGCTACCATATCTAAGACCCCTTTTCTTCCTGCACTTTTAACTTCAATCGGCCAAACAACTTGTTAGCTTTTCCATGCATATATATTTTATTTCACCTTTACAACATCGTCACAACAATTTCAGAATTGTGCATACTTAACAATTAAATTACTTTCTAAAAAGGGGAATACCATTCCTTGCACTCTAGCTCAACAGACAATCGGTCTTTCTTATGGACTTACAACACTGCCATATCCAAGACTCTTTACTTCCGGCAATTCATTCTTTACACAACCAAACAATTGTTAGTTTCATCTTTTCAAAACGTAATTCAACATTTAAAAAGGGTTTTAACAATTGTGCCAACATCCATGGCCACATTCATACCCAATGCATTCTTGCATTGTTTTTCAAGTTCGTCACACTTTATGGCCGGTTCTTGGCTGCCAGCACCCTCTTTCTTATTTTTACCTCATCACCAGGGCTATATGGGGTCTTTTGCAGCCCTGTCAACAATCTTTCACTCGCAGCCTTCTCCTGGTCATTCTCTATTTGAGGTTGCCCATCATTGGCAATTGTCTTCCTCAATAGCTCCAATTTATTTCTATACACAACATGCATCATCATAGAAAAAATTACATTAGTCATAATATTAAACCAAATTCATGTATCATAACATTCGAATTCATAAACATCCTTAAATGTTTCCATAAGTGCAATACAACGGTTCTCAACCGTTTTCATAGTATTATGACCATCATTACTATGGTGTCACCACATTTTCGTTCATCAATGTACTAGCTTTCTCATCCCATAGGAAACATAATGCACAACAAGGAAAGAATTGAGGGCTCTCCCCTTCTTCAAATTCTTTCTACATCGCCTGGGGCTTTTTCAGCCAGTTGAGTTATCTCTAAGGTCTCACTACCTTTCCTTAATAACAACTTCAACCAAGCCTTATTAGTTAAATGTACTTGTTTATTCATTTAATCATACTCAGGGGATTTACTTGCCTCTTACCAACTATACCGGTTTCCACAACTGCTCTTTTTTTCTGAGCAACCTTGGTTAGGCCTCACCCTAACCCTTTTTGGGATACTGCAACATGATTTAATAGAAACTCTTTGCTCATAATGAATCATGAACATGTGCATCCTACACACTTCCATTCGGTTATCAGAATGGTCAATATTTAGTTGTTAGTCTTCTATTAATTACATGATTCTTTCAAAATGTGATCCAGGATTATTATATATGGACAGGCCTTGTAGCCCATTGTCCAACCTTCAACAATTATCAGGGTTGTGACTCTGTTCTTATGACAAAGTCCTTACACAGTTCCTCCACTGGGAACTCATTCGGCATGCAACTCCCTTGTTTCATATCCATCACTATCTGTGATGGCCTCAAGCTCGAATTAGCTTCAGCTTGTTAATAAGCATTCTTTAAGGGACATAGACATACCTTTCTAGTATGTATTCCAGATTATGCATCAACACATGTTCTAGGTTTTTGCTAACTTACATCCATGATGTACTTAGCCATACTCATAATCGTAACCCTATGTGCAGTTGCCATAGGGATATTTTACAACCCACCTGCATCTTTACTGTTAAGATCAGTGAATTCGGATTCATTCACAATCCTTCTCATGTGATGCTCAAAGGCATAATCATTTGTCTTTTATTATGACAAGAGAGAATCTTTTCTCATTTACCCTTTCATCTAATTATATTGGTACTTCCTGAGGAAATGGAAGACATTCCCCTTAGGTTATTATTTGGAACAAAACTTTCATGACTCCCCAGAATGGATTCAGCTATGCCTCCATAGTATTCATTTAATCTGGACAAGAGAAATACTTGCTTCATGTTTCACTCATCATGGCAATCATATTGGGCCTCTTATATACTTATATTATTGCATTACTTGCACGTTTAATATCATTCATACCTTACCGGTATTAATATCAAGCTTCCTATTATGAAGCTTCATAATGCATTAAAATCATGCACTCAAGTACAATTGAACACAACTAAGTATTCATCATGCTAGTTCATGCCTTCCCCTCACACGACCACCGGCGGTGACCATGATCTGAACAAAAAGGTGCTTTGCATTTTTCAATTTCGGGATTCCCATTGCAAGGAACTCTGGTTCCTCGATCCCTGAAATCCAAAAACCAAAAATACCGAAGATAAGGTTTTCTCGGCTCCTTTATTCACATGACCCTTTTCTTAGAACCTGGGGTCAACTCCCAGACACACATCGGGATCCTGCATTTCGGTGAATCCATGGACAACGCCCCACCGTTTCCCAAAACTTATGATCCATGAGGGTTCAGCAACCTGGATCCCATAGCCCAGATCTCTCTGGAAATCAACGGTCCTGATCAAATCCTGGCTTTCCACCTTTCGGGATTATGTCAGAGTCTTCACCCCTTAACTCCCGCTTTCGAATCCTCGAAACGTGTATGCATCAGATCAACAATCCACTGCCTGTCTCGATCCAACGACTCAGGTTGGATGTCGGGATTTCGTGACATGTGAGTCCTCAAAACTCTTCCCGTTGACTCCTAAACCTCCAACTCCCAAAGATCCAATTACATCGGATCTACGGTTTAGGTCATCTACTAACCAACGACCTTGATTGAATCAGTGATTTACTTGGCGCGACTTTGGAAAGTCTACGCTTCTATTTTCCCAATAGATGAAACCTCAAAGATCTAGATCAATGGCTCTCGTTGATTCCAATCTAACGGATACTATTCCTCCTGAGCTTGTGAGTGATGAGAGGTTATGAACCTTATCTTCTCCACTAATCAACTAGATCTAACAGTTCATGGAATTTTGGTATTCCTTCCTGCAAGAATTCTACCGTCTGTTCAGACTCTCGATACCTGAAATGTTCAAATTTCAATTCAGATCAACAATCACCAACGACTCCACACCCAATGGTTATGATTATGTCGCGATTTCACATTTCGTGACTTCGGGGCTTCTGTTATGAAGAACCTTTAATCCTTCGATCCCTGAAACTGTGAAATTCTCTTTGGACGATCAATGGTCCAGATCGCTCCTTGATCAACGAC
>JASDQU011027556.1:0-27623 GCA_032191745.1 Picea mariana | reverse complement strand
CAGAAGCATTTTTGAAGTCCTATGAAAAAATTCTAATGGCGGTGATATGAGTTTTATTTTCTTTCATAGTATGTATTTCTTGTGTTTTTAAATTCCATTTACATTTTATTTTGTTTAAATTGGAGAGTCAAAGGTTTGGAATTAATCTTATGATGCTCTTGACTTAAGCAATTTAAAAAATGCAAATTTCTTCCTAGCCAATTCAGAATTCATTTCAGTAATGCTCTGATGTAGTTATTTGTTTTCTCCTTCCTCTTACACCCTTCTTAAATACAATTTACTATGGAGAGTTCTACTAGCCTGTCATTTTTTTTCATTCACTTTCAGAATTCTGACTCCATATCCCTAAGCATCCCTCCCCTTCCTTGCCAACAACTTTATAAAAACCCCCAAAACAAACCAAATCTAGCCACTAATTTCCAAAGAAATATCATGTGACATGAGAGAGCCCTCTCTGAGTTGAGTAGGCTAGTGCCTATCTTTAAAGTTTGTTGAAATAGTTACCTCTGTCATTTGTCTATCAGTCGGACAAAATTTACAAAGTGCTAACATAGGGGATGAGAAGAGGTGGAGATAGAGGAGTATAGGGGGTTAGGGGTTCAATGGAGATAGTGGCCCAATGAAGAAGTGGTATAGGGGTGGATTTTTGGAGCTAGTGGTGGAAGAAACTCATGGGAAGGGGTTTGGGGCTTAGGGGTGGAGGGGGATAGGGGAACATGCTTGGTCCCAATGGATAAGGGGCCTGACGGGGTTGGGGGGGAATTTATTAATGGTAGAGGTAGGGGCCCATGTGTGGAGGAGTCCAATGGTTTCAGATGCTTTGAGATGAAGTACAAAGTGTAGGTTATTGTTCCCTAGAGGTGTAGGGTTTAGAGCCCCATGGGTGTATGGGGGAAGTGGCCCAAGGTTAAAGGGGTCTAGGTGTTGGGTAGAGGTGGGTGTCCAAGTAAATATGGAGATGGGATCCAAGATATGGGTGTCGAGGGACCACTGCTAGAGGACTAGTTGGGAGTTGAGGATACAAGGGAAAAGGAGGTTGTAGTGAAGGTGGTGGTGTAACACCCCGTTTTCCCCCAATTATGTAATTATGATTAATATTTGAAGATTGTGGCTGATAGACAATGCAATTATGTTTTGTGTTTAATGAAAAATTGCCAACAAGTTGATTGAAGAGGAAGCCTTGAAGTATTGTCCATGATACCATGGGAGGGACTGGTGAGGGGGAATTGGGGGATTACTTGTTTTTCCCAAAATAATTTAACCTTCACCAGAGAAATCATTGGTGATCAAAATCTATTGAAAGTATTTTTTCTTCCTTCACACAGAAGAAAAATAGTTAATGAGATGAGACATGGTGGTTGGGAATTTATTCCTTCCTTTAGAAATGTACGTATGAAATAGCTAAGTCGATTGTGAATTTCATCCAAAGGTACACCACGTGCATTCCCCTTTGATTTGGGAGCTTGACTCCCGAAAGCTTCTGACATAAGAAAGTGTAGGAAATCAAGAAAAGAAGGGAATGATCCACACAAAAGGGGAGACATAGTAGAAGATGCACGAGTGAAAGGGGAACATAGGAAACTGGGAATTTTCTATGAGGAAAATATGAATATTACCTAATGAACTTGTGGTCAAGTTGAATCGAGAAATTTCGCACACCTGATCCTGAGCAGAGAGGGATACGATTTGATGCTTGCTGGATAAAAACTGACATTGGTAAAGGGAGGGTGTTGAGGTACTATTTAGCAATGAAGGGGATCCATTTAGTAGAGTAAATCTAGTTGGGAAGGAATATTGGAAGCTTGTGGAGGCCCTGGACTCAAAAGGGTAGAAGGGAATTTATGTTGATGTTAGTTAGTGAAGGAGAGTAGCGTTCATGATTTGACCGAAAATCTGTGAGTTATCTTGTGAGTTTCCCCTGGTGGTATCATGACCTGGAATGAGGGTGACATGTTGTAGAGAGAATAAGTGCAGCAGGGCCTACTGTTGGGTGGAAAGGCCTCCACTCTTAGTCAGTTGGTTGGTTGGTTGTTATTCCGAGACAAATAAGTGTTCACAATGTTATTTGTAAACATTTTATAAATGAATTTTATTCCTTGTATTCTGGTTTTTGGAAATAAAATTTGAATATGTTGAATGACTGTTTAAGTCTGAAATTTGTTTACTTGTTCAACATAATCCCGGAAGGGAAGATGACCATTTTTTCTCAGTTGGGAGTATCTCGTTTATCAGGGTCTATGACCCTATGAGATCTTTGTGTTTGAATGGAAAGTTTGTAGGATATGAAGACCTATTTTATAGATTCTGGTAAGTATTACCTCTTTTCTATTAAGTGCATGAGTCGATGGCCTAAAAACCCTCGAATGGAAACATTGTTAACAATGGGACACAGGTGAAGATTTTATTCACCCGAGGAGTGAAATNTCTCCCTGTGTTTCTTTTCTAGAGTCATGGAGAATCCCATGCTGGACTTAGATGTTCACTCCTTTATGTTTATTTTCCTACATATCAGACAAGAGGATTTCAAACCACAGATCTGAAAAACAAGAGTGAATCTCAACCCTTCATTGGAAATCAGGAATCAAAAGTGCCTTAGGAAAAGCATAGACCAGAGTCCGATAGGATTATCTGAAAATGCGAGCTCAAGTAGAAGAGATACATTGATATTTTGTGGATCAAGACTAAAAAGATATAGACCATAGATCTTTTCCTAGACCTAGTCTGATAAGCTAGTCGAAATGCAGAGTTTGGAAGGATATGTGTAGTTAGTGTGGTTAATGTTTTCAATAGGGATAAATTTGAAGGTGAGAACCTGAATGGGAGAGAGTCATTGATTTTCCATGGGGATAGACCGATGATATATGAGCCATTGATTTCATCAAGGACCTAGTCTAGTTGAAATCATGTTGAAGTCTTGTTGAACAATTAACTGTCATGGAGATTTGGAAACCCCTTTAGATCCAAACCATCGAATCAAAGAACCGTTAGTTGTCGGATACATTGGAGATTTTCAATTATAAGGTTCGATTCAAAATGGGATGAGTGTTTCATTTTTCCAAACAAGTCCATGTGACTGAAGTAAACTTGTTCACACACCTTTCTAGTATGAAAGGATCTGGGTCATCCAATTGACTTAATTGTGATTGTCAAATCAGTTAGGGCAAGGAGGCTTCATTAAGAACTGATAAGTTTGGGAAACCCTAGTGAATATGGATAGTAGATCATTGTAGACCATGTTCATTGGATTTTTCAGGTCATGGGAGTATTCGTTATGTACCATATGATTCGGTAAGAATGCAGAGATCTCGTCCATTATTTTGGCGCAATCGCAGTTGTTGGATCTATCGAAAGTAAGGTCCTTAGGGGAAACTGACTGAAAGGTTGGTGTTGAGGATGCATGGCTTGCATCTCAATCGGGATAGTTCGATCAACTATCTACCATCGATCTCCAAGCTCGAATAGATGAGGACCATTGATCTGGGTTGGGTCTGATCACTCGAAGTTATGAAATACCACATTGATTCTTCGCCGAGGTATGCCTTTGCTTCATAATTGGTTTGTTCCATTTCATATGGAATTTCCTCACCACCTCAACACACAGTTTCTCTCCTTGTTAGTTGGTATAGATGAAGAGGATCCACGTGGAAGTGAAGGGGATTGTGAGAGGATTGAACTGGAAGCTTTATAAGACCATAACATCTAATCCAAAAATCAGATTTTAAAATATTTATAGTCATTGTAAGAATCTTGAGGATCATATTTTAGCTAAGGACTTAGATCTAAGAAACAAGTGGGGAGTGAAAGAGGAATTTTTTTACATCACACCAGCCTAAGTATGGTTTAGGGGGTAGGATGTGTTACAGATGGGGACTAGGTGGAAGATGTAAAAGGGATTTGGGATCCATTGATGAAGGATCCAAGGCTACGAGGCTAAGGTATAGGGAAGTGGAGGCCAAGGGTTATTGTTTGGGATAGGGTTATGGATGAGGGGATAAGGGATAAGATTATGGAATGAGGGATTATGGGACCTAGGGTGAAAGGGGACCAAACATAGGGAAAAATGTTGTGAAGGTGTTTAAGGGTAGGAATAGGGCCTAGGGTAGAGAGGATAGAGAAAGAATAAGGACCTAGGGAAGAGGGTCTAAGGGAAGAGGTGAAGAGGTCCCAAGGGGGGGATAAGGCCCTGACATGAAAGTGTTCAATATATAGGAAAGGGCCCAATTGAAGAGAACATTGTTGGCATATGGGTAGATGGGGATGCAAGGAAAGGTTAATTCCAAAGAGTGGTTGAGGTTAGGGACAGAGTCTTACTTCAAATAAGTCTTAGGTTTCCTTACTTGACCATATTGATGTCTTGAGACCCATAACTAATTATAAAAAACTCATGAGGGAACTACCATCTTTATCAGAGGATAAGGATACCCTCCAAAGGTAATGTGTGGTGATTTGATGCATTGCTCGTGGCTATAGATGCCTAGGCATAGAGGGATCTAGAAGTTGAGAAAAGAGAGGGGCCCAAGTGTAGACAAGGATAAGGTTTAGGCAGAGGCAAGGAAAAATGGGTAGAGTGGATAGGGGTTTGATGGGACAGAGGGTAAGCATGGTGGATGTGGTGGGGAGATGGGGGAAAAGGGGGAGGAAGTGAGAAAAGGTGAAGGGTGGATGGAGAGGGAAGGTCCAACAGTGGACATGAATTAAAGGAGGGAGGATCCAAGTAAGAGGGTGAGGTGATATGGAGGAAGAGGAGAGGAAGTGAGAGAGAGCCAAAGAAAAGAGGGATATAGGAGAGACTAGGGGAAGCAGGCATGTGGGGGTGGGATGAGAGGGGAAATGGGGGAGGAGGTGAGAAGAGGTGAAGGATAGATAAACTAAAGGATGGAGGAGACAGGGTGAAGGGTACGTGTTATGAGGGAAAAAATATCTATGGCCAAGGTTAAACCACAATAGACAGGTATGACTGCAGAAATCAAATCAATTCCAACATATGCTAAATAAACTAATGTGCAAGATAAGAAAGAGTCCTACCTCAAGCCAATGTTTGATGGTGTTCCACCATTGAGTACTTCGACCCAAAGCTTTATACCTGCAATAAGTTCTTAACAAACAAGCAGAGAAAGTATATAGTGATGATATAAAGGGTTTAGCACATTAGATAGCATACTCCATCAATAAACATTACAAACATGCCCATGGATAATAATCATACATTTTCAATATACCAATAGGACAAGAAAGGAGTATTTCTATTAATAATTAATCAGTAGAAGTGACAACATTACAGACTTCCGTGTCGGCATGGTTCAAAACCAAGAAACCAAGTTCCTTCCAACTGGGCCTCCACCACTTCAATCCTCCACCAAAGGCAAGCTCACAAGAGAGAATCAATGAGGTTCTCTCAACAATAGGGAAAGAGCTTGGGGGCTGAACACTGTGTTCAGACTTGAGGGACAAAGGTATGCACACTTAATATGAAGTAATTTCTCCAGAGTAACTTTGCTCTCAAAGTTGAATGCTTTCTCCTCTTTTCCATAATATAGCTCGAAATTGTGCTTTTATAGCCTTCAGAATGCAACTGAAGGGCCGAGTCAGAACGTTTCCAGTATGTGGAAGGCCAAGGATTAGAGATATTATATCGTGACATGGAAACCTGACTTCATTTTCTATTTTCTGGCACAAATCCCGATGTACATGGGCTGTAGTGGAGAAGCTAGCATATACACATCTTGCATAACTGATAGAGAGCATATATGTGGAAAAATGTATATTTTTGGCTCTGGATTCATCAAAAAGGGATGACAAGTCTGCATAGGGAAATGGAAAAATGCCCTATGTGCAAGATAGCAATGGTGAGGCAAATCTTGCTATAACAGTAAGAAAAATGAAGTGGGAGGGAGCAAGGGAGGGTGAGAGGGGAAAGGGGTATTTGGTGGGCTAGGGAGGTGAGAAGAGGCAAAGTGATGATGCATAGGGGAAGGGGAGTGGTGGGAATGAAGGAAAGGAGGGAAAATTCATCAGAGGGTTTCGATAAGAGGTGATAAGAGAGTGAATGTGGATGGGCATGGAAGGTGGAGGGTGAGAGGGGAGAAGAGAGGGAGATACGTGACACTAGGAGAGGTAGGTATGAGGAGGTGGGATGAGAGAAATAAAGTGAGAGGAGGTGAGAAAATGTTCAGTGTATATGGATAGGAGAGGGAGAGTGGTGGCCATGAAGGATAGGAGGAAGGAGACAAGTGGGACGGTGAGGTAGGATGAAGGACAAAATAGATAGGAAAGGATGCCAGGGTGGATTAGAGTGTAAGGGGTGATGTGGTGGGATAAGGGAAGGTGGAGATGAGGGGTATAGGGGATGGAGGGGGCAAAGGGGTCAGGAAAAAAGGTGAGCGAAGAGGGAAGGTAGATGGTTGTGGGTGGAAAAGGGGGATATATGTGAGACAAGGAGAGGTGGGTATTGGATGGTGGTGTAATAAAGACAAAGGGTGGACGAGTAAGGGAGGGATATAGATGAAAACACGAGATAGGTGAACAAGAGTGGGATATATGTGAGACTAGAAGAGGTGATCATGATGGGAAGGAGGTGAGAATAGGTAGATCATTTACAGGGACCTGGGAAACATATCTTATGCTCAAAACCACCTAGTGGAATTGCCAACTGTTGACATGAAGTTTAATGTTTTACCCTTTAAACCTGAAGCGTTGCTTTTTCCTAGTCTTGGAGCTGCCCTTAATCTTAAAAAGAGTAAAAAATCTTTCGATTTTTGGCATTTTGGGATTCGGCGTTTCACAAGGCATGTTTTCCTAATTAACAACTCCAGATTTCCCAGTGCTGAAATCCCGAAATGGTCTTATATTAAAGTAATAAATTAAAAAAAAAAGGAAAAAGTAGGTGCTATAAACCCTAATGCGCGTTTCACAAAGAATCCTCTAATTGTGATTAATTAAACTCTTAAAAATGATCAACAACTTAATCTCTCACCTTTCGGGTTTCTTTGTATCAAAGTGTTGTCAAAGCGCTAGCCCTTGAACTCCTAGTTCCCGATTTTCTGAAAGGAAGAAGTTAATTACTAATCTTAAATGATTAAAGCATTAATATAAGTAATCAACATCTAAACTAATCCCATCACGATTTCATGATTCGGGGTTTTCTTATGACATGCCTTAGGGGTACAGGATCCCCGAAATGCCGAAATGTGAAATCACAATTTTTTTTTAATAAAGTTTAAGACAAGTTTAAGTTAATTTAAAATGGGATTAATAAGGATTAAAATGACTTTTTGCGTTTCTCATTTTGGGGTTTAATGAAAGCAGTCGTTTTAAAGCTCCAGTTTGAAATCATCGATATACGGTAATATTTGCAATGGACGAATAGAGATGCTTTTGATTTAACTGTGTATCTCTGGGCATATCTTCCCCATTAAGACATTACATTTTTACCACCTATCTCAATATGCCCATCGTAAGTAGAGTTAAAGGTTAATAGAGGATTGGTTTCTTTTTTCGAATTTCATTTTTATCGTTTGAATTCAGAAGTGAATTGCATTCAGCAAGCTTACACATTTGTCTCTGCGATAGGAATTCATCCTAAACGCGAACATTATGGCACCTAGAAAGGAACCTAAGAAAAGTGAAGAAGCAGTTGAAAGCTCCAACCTAGAAGTAGATGTTGTGTCTGATACTACACCGCATTGCATTGACTCCATCAAATCCTAGAGGCAAATTTTCTAAACCCTGGACTACGAAATCAAGAATTTTCCCTACGATTATGAAAACAAACTCCAGGACATAGTAGAGTCCAAAATTCACAAAGTGGCTATGCGCCTACGACTCATGACATACAATGGTATGATCATTTGGGATTTAGAGAGGAAAAACGTGCAGACAAGAAGCATTTTGGACAATTAAGGGGTCGTCATCAACTCTTTCAAACTGAAGCATATACAAGTAATGTACAAAATGTATCCCACTTCTAAATATATTTATAAAAAAGAATTCGTAAGTGAATTTCAAAGGAAAGAATGTACATAGGCAGACCAAACATACCCCAACATAATCAGAGACTGGTGGAGACACCCACCAAAATTCAGGGCCGATACCCATAATGTTTATGCCACAACCTCTTTGAATGAGTACATGGTTTATGTGGCTATGATGTTATGTAGACTTTTTGGAAAATAAATCCCTACCCATTTTCCTATAGAATGAGTGTCCCTTTTACATGAAGTAGCCAAAGGCTATAGCTTCAATTGGAACAAAAACCTATCAGAAAACCTAGCTAAGGAAGTTATGGAGTATCAAACCGCGAGTTCTAGTGGTAGACCAATAGATTTTTACATGTCAGCATACATCATGGATGCTATATTCTTCACAAATCCTTTCCCTTTGATGAATTGGAGTTGGAACCCAGCTTGCCCTAAACCAATTCATGAATATCATTCTAAAATGTGGGAAGAAAATGCTAAAGATTCTTTTTACAAAATTTGTCATCTCATGGTGATACTGGTGCATCGGATGATGTTTGGTTGTGCACCCCCCCCATATGTCAGATTTAGTCATAGGAAATCTCAAGGCGGTTGCCAATTGGTTTATTGAGGAGAATTTCTCCTATATCAGGGTTTTCGGATGTTCTATCCCTCCTCATGCACTTCCCAAATTCCTCCCTGATAGACTGGTATGAAGGTAGGTAGCTCATCAGATAATAACAGGTGGTATTGGGATAGATCTTAGGACAACTCAAAAGAAATTTTGGCCAATCTTTCCCATACAGATTGGAAGGTTTTCGCTACTCAACCTGGGTCATTCCAAAGTTGAAGCTGCAACTCTTGAGGAGGTCAAGTTGGTGAATCTCGAGCATAGGAAACACGACCCTTATCAAACAGTGGGGAGCCACATGCCTCACTATGGCATGAAAGCATTTGAACATGAGGAATCCCCTCTTGATGACATTTTAAAAGGGGTCAAAACCTATGAAGAGGTCTTAGGCAGGGTTCAAACGTTATCATTCGACTTGCAAACCAACCTTCTAGACATAGGCGAAGTGGTTTTCCCAAAGTATTGTAGGGCGAAGCAACAATGCCCCCTCCAGAACAAGAAACCATTCCCCCATGCTTCAGACATAAAGCACAGAATAAAGAAAACTCTGAAGAAAACCCACAGGAGGTTGAAGGATATTCACAAAACAAAGAAGTCCCACATACAGAGAATCCAGGAGCAGAAACACAAAAAGGGTTTGAGACACCTCCCGAATCCAGTCAATCTCCCCCTCCTACGTCATATACTCTTCATATTGATACTCCCAAGACAACAGGTGAAACAAAATCCATAAAGTTGTGAAACCACATCACTTCCTTGACCCCTTTACAATCTACTTTTGGTTTCCCTCAGGTAGGAATCATATATTCTAGTGACCTCGACCCTATTTCCAGAGATGAAATTCCTCCCTCTGATTACTTCTTCAGTAAAAAGAGGAAGGTTGTATTAAAAAATGAGTTGTATATGAGATAAGGTGGTATGGTAAAGAAACACAAGGTGCTGGTGGATGGGCAAAACTTGGAAGAGGGAGATTTTTCTACAGAGATGGCGGGCTCCATGGGAGCGCTGGCAACAACAAATCTATTCATTGTTAACAATATGAGAGAAAGGTTGCAACAGAGTAACTGCAAGATAACCCAGTTACAAGATCAACTAAAAGATACTGAGAAAAGTATCAAAGAAGAAATAAATAAATTTCTAGTGCAGGCTAGAGCTGCCAACAAGCAAGAAATTCAATCTCTTAAGTCAAGTCTAGATGAGATGAATGAAAAGATGCAGACTAGACAAATACAAGTTATTCGGAAAGAATAATTGGTAAGATAACTACAGGTTAAATTGAATTCAATAAAAGGCCAGGTTATAGAACCAAAAGTTTTTTAGGACCAATCACTAGAAATACATGCGAAGGTAGAAGCTGAGCAACAAAAAGTAATCTCCCAAGTAGAGATTATTCAAAATTATTTTCAGGAAACAAGCAATGCTTTTGATAAAGTTATTTTTAAAGAAAAAGAAGCTAAATTAGCGAGGGCCACTTTCCAAAAGTCAGTTGCATGTTCTGAAAATGAAGAAGTATAAAAAATTCTAAAACTCTCTTTCACAGAGAAGATTAGAGGCGATATCATGCTCAAGGTATGGGAAAACAACATAGCAGAATATAAGAAAATAGTCAAAGAAATCAAAGATGATTGTGAAAGAATCTTTGATTCATTGGACAAGGAATCATTAGGTATTGGAAGAGACAATTGCATTGGGAAATTAGAACAGATAAACATTGTAAGACACCAGTTTAATTTCAAAGAGGGTTTGAACAAATTTCAAATGGAAATTTCACAGTTAAAGGAAATGGATGTTACTCTAATAGACAAGTGGCTAGTGAATCCCAACTTAAAGTTGCAATCAATCAAGTTTGCTGGTAAGGAAATTGAATATCGGCTTCCAGAAACTCACAGAAAATTCTATTTATTTGAAGCAGAGGATCTTCTAGAGTCTCCATCTAGTACATCTTCTTGAAAAATGTATTCAATATATCAAGTCAAAAGAAGGAGATACTTCAGTAAAACAATGAAGTATCATTTTGAAAACTTATATTATCAAAATGATAGGAAATTAAATGATAATCATGTAAATGGTTGGGGTTTGCAATTCTTGCAACCGTTTGTCCCTAGGATTTAGGAGATCACCAACCAACAATCATCAGGGATCTGGTTTAAATGTAATTTCAGGATACTGATCAAAGGGCTTTTTCTAGGCGCATTTTAACGAGGAATTTGAAGATATTTTTGAATAAATAAAAATACAGATTGAATATTCCAGATCTGGTCAAATTTGAGTTATGTGTTTCTCTGTTGTTTCATATTTTTCATATATATCTTTAATGAATACTTAACTACAATTTAGTACAACCTCTAATGTGGTGAACAATTATTTTTTCTATTTAATCGTTTACAGCTTTTCCTCTGTATCGGCTATCAACAGATATAAGACTTGCAAATGTTTTAAATTTCAATATCATATGCTTCATTAAGAGTTTTTCCTTATTACTTTATTCTCCTGTCAATAAAGTGAGATTCCTCTTTAATTGATGCCTCACCCTGCTTGACAGCTTTATGTTTTCTTTTCACTTCATGCATCTCCCCTTTTTCAAAATTTAACTTAGATACCATAAATGACCTTTGATTTCTTCCCACTATTAATCCAAGGTTTTTGGAGTTATTTTTACATGTTTTACACAGATTTTACCCTTTCTATCCTTTTCACCCATGACTGTCCCAATCACGATAAAAATGAATATTGAACCTGGACTATCGGATCAAATGATCATTTCTTTGAATTTATTTAACACCATTTTATAGACAACAAACAACTGGGTTGAGTTAGAGTGCTTATGGGCGGTTATTGAAAGAGACATTAGCATCCAGGAAAACTGGGAATCTAGACGGAGACTGTTAAGGAACCAACAATAACCCTTTTCATATAACCTACCTTTTTATCTATATCCCTCTCTTTCTTTTTGGATGCCTTGACGACGTACTTTAGAGCCTTAAAGTACAAACTCAGGAACAACATATTTTTTGGCGTCGTTGCCGGGGAATGAAGAAACGAAGCATTTCCCTGGGAAGAATGACATTGACACTTTCTATCTTTGATAGTGAAAAAAGATAGAAAATATTATAAGGCTACCCTTATATTTCACTTGACGACTCCACGATAAATAAATTGGCTTTTAACTAAAAGAATACCAGAAGAAACCCAGACGACAAACAGATTTCACTAGTTCCAGATCCAGAAAAAAATTTAAAATCAAGAAGATATCTTAAAAAGATTATATCATCGACAAATAGATTTTATCAACCTAAAACTACAGAGCCGAACACTAGAGATATTTTTGAAGGATCGAATACCCCATCATATTACGGGGGATTACCTACCAATAAGATTACAACCTTTGAGCCTAGTTTGGTCTCGCCTGATTTTAAAACTAAGATTTTCCCAATTGTTTCTTTCACCAACAGAGGTAAAAGATGTGCGTCACTTCCCACCTCGATTGATACATCATCACTTCATGAATTTCATTTTCCTATCCCTCAGAACTCTTACGGCCACCCTATTCTTCTCGACACAACTCCTGTTGATTCTCCTTTATATTCACCCTGTGAGTCTAAGGAAACTAGTCCACTTTTCCCTAGTTTCCCTTCCTCAAGTTTCCTGTCTCTCAATAACCAATTTCCTGAAACCCTTATTCATAATTTCCAAGCAACAACCTATAAATCACCAATGGTTGCGGCCAAAGGAGGTGTTGCTGGAGGTGGGGCTAACGAAGGAGGAGTAGGTGTCCAAGTACCACCCCCTAGAATCTTTGCAAAGGTGGTTGCTAGATATGCCTCTTTGATCCTCCCAGTTCCCCTACATGACTTACCTGAAAACTACATGAAGAATATTTCGAAATTCACAGGAGAGGGTGATTTAACTACAACCGAACACATCAATTTCTTTGACCAATTTGTCGATATCCTTGGACTTGAACATGAAGATGTATATTCGAGACTCTTGGTTCAAAATTTTGAAGGATAGGTAAGAACCTAGTTCCGAGGCCTAGCAGCAGGATCTATACCGTCTTATGAGGAACTTGAAAATGCCTTTATTAGATAGTGGGGGGAAAGGAAAGACCATCTCTATTATCTAACTGAATTTGGGGCTCTAAGAAAGAAACAATATGAATCAGTCCTCGAGTTCACTCGGAGATTCAATAAATTGTATAATAAGATCCCAATCGAGGTCAAACCCTCCCAACTTGCAGCAAAAGTAACCTTCACTGGGGTGTTTGACCCTGATTTCACCCTGTTATTGAGGGAGAGGAGATCAGTAGACCTCACCAAGATGCAATATGATGCCTTATATATTGAGTCAAACATGATGGCATCAGGAAAATTGAAAACCAAATTTGAAACTGGTAACAAAGAAACCATAAGATATAGAGATCAAGGGGGACCATCCGGATAAGGAAGATCTTCGAAAGACAAAATAGATGACATGACGAGAATAATCAAAGAGCTCTCAAATAAGATTTCAAGAATAGAGATAGATCAAGCGAAGAATGAGCACTTTCCCAGAAAGGATTTCAAAAGGAATCCTAACCCTCAAAATCCACCAAGACAAATTAAGAATGAGGATAAAAAAATCCAAACTCCATTTTAAAGAAGATGTGGAAGATTTTGAGGAACTAGAAGAAGACATCAATAATATTTGCGACGACTGCCTACAACCTTTTTTAATGAGGCAAGACTACGAAAAATTTGCAACCACGAAAGATAGATCCCAAAATAACAAAAATAGTGATATTATTGAAGATTTAACCTATCATGAAATTGCAGATGATATAATGGCCAAACTCCACCAAAAATACAATCTAAGGCCTAGAAACAAGAGCCTTGCAACTCCCCCAGTGAAAAATATTTTTCCAAGGGGTGAAACAGATGAGTCAGTTTCAAAAAACGTTGAGAAATAAACTATAAAAACTAGAACTGCTGACACACACCCTACCAAGAGAAAGTCAACAGAAACATCAGCCACGAATGTGCAAAAAACAGAGGTCCCTGTAATTGAAACTAAGACCTCACAACATAGGAAAACTGAGAAGAAGGGGTTAGAAACCCAAACCATAGAGATCAACAAAACCATAGGAAGTTTTAATTTGGAAAATGAAATAAATAAAATCAAAATCCATATACCTCTTGTCAAACTGGAAATAAATCCAATTTACACGAAACAAATCGCCAAATTAATCAGTTTTTCAGAAAACGAAAGTTAGGCCGATGTTATAAATTTAGAATATGACAAGCCTAACATAATTTTCGGCCCACATTTCAATGGTTCCACAGACACTATCGCCCCTTTCTATATCACTCTAACTGCGCACGACCACGTACTCCATAATTGCATGATAGATTCTAGAGCCTCTCACAATGTAATGCTTGAAGCCATTATGGAGAGACTCGGTCTTGAAATTACCAAACCTTATGGAGATTTATATTCTTTCAATTCAAGAAAGCTTAAGTGTATAGGCATGATAAAGGATTTAGTTGTAAATATTTCACAGATACCCACGAAAGATGTTCTAATGGATGTGGTCATCATTGATATACCCTTGAAGTACAGTATGCTCTTATCAAGGTCTTGGGGCACTAAAATTTGAGGATCCCTCCAACTCGACATGACGTACGCCACGATCCCGATCTTTGGAGGACAGTTCACACGTTTGTACAGAGAAACCAGGTTAGCATTCACTGTAAGTGACCCACACAACCAAAACTACCCTATTTATATTGCTGATCAATATTTAGGCAATTGTATTTTATCTGTCGATGTACAGAAAACAAAAAAGAAAAAGAAAAAGTAAAACAGGATGTATATAACACTAGTGTCTAGAAATTGTTTTTTGATGGTGCCTCATCTTATTTTGGGGCTAGAGCTGGGGTGCTTTTTTTGGCACCTGGTGACAAATTTTTTATCCCTTTCTCTTATAAATTACAGTGGAACACTAAACATACAAACAATGTATGCGAGTATGAAGCCCTAGTGTTAGGATTAGAAGATGCTAGGAGAATGAAAATTAAAAACTTGGAAGTCTTCGATGATGTAGAGCTAATTGTGAAACAAGTAAATCGTGAATACCAAGACAAACATCCTAGGTTAAGATCTTGTCGGAACTGTGTTTGGGATCTGATCGAAAAAAATTTCTCCTCTGTTAATATTCATTATATTCCTAGAACAGAAAATCAACAGGCAGATGCGTTATCCAAAGCAGCTTCAACGTTCACACCTCCCACTGCTTTCAAATTAAAATACCATATACTAATGAGACATAGGCCTTCCATACCGAATAACATACAACATTGGCAAGTTTTAGAGGACGATGAACAACTCTAGAATTTTTTAGAGACAGTAGATGACTTTGCTAAAATGCATGTTGACCAAGAAAACCATAATGACCCTATTTGGATCATGCAGGAAGGCGAAGACCCCCAAAAGTTCCAAGATAAAATCACTAACCATCAGATGCTTGTTTAAAAAAATAATTAGATACCTAAGGGCCTGATCCCCTTAGAAAGGTTATTTAGTCATGATGACATTCCTTTGAAGACTACCGTACAGCCTCAGCTAGAGGAGGTCGAGGATTGCGATGTAGGTACCAAAGAAGTTCCTAGGTTGGTGAAATTATCCAGATATCTATCTCCTGAAATCAAAATAAAGTATGCAGACTTAATTAGACAATATAAGGACGTTTTTTCTTAGTCTCATGAAGAATTAAGAACTTATGACACTACCATTATGGAACATAAAATTCCTTTGAAGCCAGGCGTCAAACCTTTTAAGAAAAAACTCAGGCAAATTAGCCCCATCCTACTACTAGTAATAGAAAAAGAAGTTAAAAAACTCATGCATGCTAAAATCATTATCCCACTGAGATACTCTGAGTGGGTAGCCAATTTAGTCCTAGTGAGAAAGAAAAACGGTGAGATCAGACTGTGTGTAGATTTTAGAAACTTGAATCAATTCTCGCTTAAAGACAATTATCCATTACCTAAGATGGATCATGTTTTAGAAAAAGTAGTTGGAGCTAACAAAATGTCCATGATTGATGGTTTTTCAAGTTACAATCGGATTGTTGTACACCAAGATGACAACGAAAAAACTATGTTCACTACCCCTTGGGTTACTTTTGTGTATGACAAAGTTCCTTTTGGTTTAATGAATCCAGGGGCAACATTCCAACGAGCCATGGATATCAATTTCATGGGAGAAAGAGATAAGTTCGTTGTTATCTATCTAGATGACCTGACTGTTTTCTTTAAATATGATGTAGAACATCTAACGCACCTCAAACAAACTTTTGAGAAATGTCGCAAATTTGGTTTGTCACTTAATCCCAAAAAATCCCATTTCGCAATGCAAGAAGGTAAACTCTTGGGTCATATTGTTTCAAGAGATGGAATCAAAATCGATCCCAAAAGGGTTGAGGCGATAGATACCATAAATATTCCTAGAAATGTAAAAGAAATTCTGTCTTTTTTAGGAAAAATAAACTTCTTGAGAAGATTCATCCCTAACTTTGCCGAAATTGTTAAATTAATTATAGATATGCTTAAAAAGAACAACAAGGTGAAATGGACAAACGAAGCCAAAGCGTAATTTCAATGAATCAAGAAAGTAATAAGAGAATCTCCAATACTGGCAAGCCCAGATTACACAAAAGAGTTTTTTATTTTCTCTTTTGCCTCTGAACATACAATCACAGTTGTATTGTTACAGAAAAATGATGAAGGTTTTGAGAGGCCTATTGCATTTTTTAGCAGAAGTCTCAGGGATGCTGAGCTGAAATATGACATTTTGGAAAAACAATCTTATGCAATGGTAAAATCTCTCAAGGCTTTCAAAACCTACGTATTGCACTCGAATATCATTGCCTATGTGTCGTCAAGTTTTGTTAAAGATATATTGGTGCAGCCAGACATCGACGGAAGAACAGTCAGGTGGCTGGCTAAGATTCAGGAGTTTGACTTAGAAGTCAAACCAAATAAAATGATCAAGGGCCAGGGTTTGGCCAAATTGTTAGCCAAATCAAATCTAAAATCACTTGGGATAAATCAACTACAAGAAAATGAGGGATTTCTAGAAATAGATGATCTTGACGTCACTCCACCCACAACTGAGATTCAAGACAAGTTCTTTGCTTCATTCTGGTACTGCGATATCATTTATTTCCTACCGAACCTTCGATGTCCTAGTGAGCTAACCCCATCTAAAACCAGGACACTGGAGTTACATGTTGTAAAATATTTTATCATAGATGGTAAATTGTATTGGAAAGACCCCTTGGGTTTCCTGATGAGTTGCTTAGTCGAGACCGAAACAAAAAGGGTTATAGATGAATTCCACGAGGGAGTGTGCAGCGAGAACCATGCTTGGCGGGAAATGGCTTATAAAATATTAAGAGACAGGTATTACTGTCCTAAATTATTCACAGATGTAAACACTAAAGTCCAAACTTGTACTCCTTGTCAGATGTTTACAGACAAACAGAAAGTCCCAGCCTTGCCTTTAGTTCCGGTTAAAACCGAAGCTCCATTTTAACAATGGGGTCTTGATTTCATTGGAGAAATTCACCCACATTCCAACGCACAACACAAGTGGATTCTAACTGCAACAGACTATTTCACTAAATGGGTGGAAGCCATTCCCACAAGAAATGCAACCGACTCAGTAGTAATCAATTTCCTAGAAGAAAATATTTTATCCAGGTTTGGTTGTCCCCAAAAGATAGTCACTGATAATGCCCAAGAATTTAAGTCAGTGGCCATGTTAAGCTTCTGCCAAAAACACATCATATTAGGAAACTCAACAACTTACTATCCGCAGGGTAATGGTTTAGCTGAGTCATCTAATAAGAGTCTCAATATTGTGATAAAGACGGTTTTGACTAAAAATAAGAAAGCATGGCATATACATTTAAAATATGTTCTATGGGCTAACAGGATAAGTATCAAAAGATCAATTGGGATTTCCCATTTTCAGATGGTATATGGTACCGATGTCATTTTACCAATAAATCTTGCTCTACCCATGATGAAACTTTGGCAAGATTCAAATGAAGAACCCAACGACATTACCAGGAGGATAAACCAGCTGGTTGAAGTTCAAAAAAATCTAGCCGAAGTGAATGAGAGGTTACAGAGATATCAGGATAAAATGAAGGCCTTATTCGATCGAAAAGCTAAAGATAGAGATTTCCTCCTTGGTGATCTGGTCCTGAAATGGGAAGCCAGAAGAGAAGACACTGGTAAACATGGCAAGTTTGATCCAATTTGGTCTGGCCCATATAAGATTTTGGCTTATGAGCGAAAAAATGCTTTTTTATTAGAAAATCTCAATGGAAACATTCTCAATGCCCTTGTAAATGGGTGGCACCTCAAACACTTTATGCAGTAATGTATTTTTGAATTCTCATTGTACATACCAATTTGTTTTCACGATTACTGTATAGTTTCATTTCCTTCGGTAAGATTTTTCATTAATATATATATATATATATATATATATATTCATGAGATTTCCCGACAATCAACATGCTGACTTATTCTGCAGAAAAGTTGTTAACCAAGAGACTATAGATGCTAAAAAGGAGAGAGGCACAGATAAGTATATTAATTGTCTTCCAATGAAAAAGGTAAGAAATTAACAACCTTTTGGCTAACAAACTAGGATTTACCAAGGTATAAGATTATGTTCTGAAAATTCAAGATAAATTATCCTAAGAGATTTGAATAAATAAATCACTAGTTCGATTGATGTTGATGTTATCATTGAAAAAAAAAAAAAACCTTTAAAGAATGGTCATGTGTGCAGTAGTGCTTCTTAGGCACGGTAAAGCCCACTTCTCACGGTACCCTAAGTGTTTATCACGAGTTCTTTAAGAAATGAAAGGTTTCACTTTGGTTATGAAAATTCTCAATCAAACCTTCAAAATGAGAATAGGTTGAGTTTATAGTTCTTTAACTTTAGTTGAACCAAAAGTATGTCTAGGTTAATCCTAACCTTATTAGCTCTCCTAACAGGAATAAGCTGATTCGTTTTTCTCAAGGAAATCCCTTAAAATATGTCAAGTCTTTTCCCTCAAGAGTTTCCCTTAAGCCAATGATGTTTGAAGGCAAGAGAGAAGATTAGTCCAGATCCATTTAAGTGAGTTGACATGAGTCCGTTCTTAAAAATATCAAGCGGATATATTCTCAAGTATATTACATACTGATTGATTGCCCCCACTTCATATTAAAAGAAAATATATATAGACAGATGGTGAAAGGAAACTCGATATGGGAAGTTGGATAAATTCATCGGGGTACTAAACAGGCTCACTAGTAGTGAAGCAATATCTTCATATCTGATAAGGCTATTATACATTAATTACAAGATGCTCTGGTAACTTTTCTTCTCTCAGCTAGATTCACATTATAAGTTTTTGGGATTCCCTAATTTGACACCTTTAAATTTACTTTACCTTGATGCAAACAGAATCAGATGAAACCTAGTAGAATGATTAATTTGGTTTTGATTATCTTATATAGATTTGAAGTCAGTTTTAGAAAAGGAAATCTATTGAGAACCTAACTTGAGAAAATCAAAGGTTTTATTTTTGAAGAATTTTCAAAATCAAATGCAGAGATCCTAAAGTCTTCTCTCTTTTTCCCTCCTGGTTTGTTTCACAAAGCTAAATTATTGACCCCATTCACCCAATGAAGTCACTTTGTCTACATGTTCTTCTTGTCCCACAAGGAAACGCCATGCCTATATGGAGCCTAATGTTGACACAAAGTTTAATGTTTTACCCTTTAAACCTGAAGCGTCGCTTTTTCCTAGTCTTGGAGCCACCCTTAATCTTAAAAAGAGTAAAAAAACTTTCTATTTTGGCATTTCAGGATTTGGCGTTTCACAAGGCATGTTTTCCTAATTAACAACTCTAGATTTCCTGGTGCCGAAATCCCGAAATGGTCTTATATTAAAGTAATAAATAAAATAAAATAAAAAGAAGGAAAAAGTAGGTGTTATAAACTCCGATGCGGGTTTAACAAAGCATCCTCTAATTGTGATTAATTAAATTCTTAAACACGATCAACAACTTAATCTCTTGCATTTCGGGTTTCTTTGTATCAAATTTTTGTCAAAGTGCTATCCCTTGAACTCCCAGTTCCCGATTTTCCCAAAGGAAGAAGTTAATTACTAATCTTAAATGATTAAAGTTTTAATATAAGTAATCGACGTCTAAACTAATCCCATTGTGATTTAGCGATTCAGAGTTTTCTTATGACATGCCTCAAGGGTACAGGATCCCCGAAATGTTGAAATGCAAAATCATGATTTTTTTTAATAAAGTTTAAGACGAGTTTAAGTTAATTAAAAATAGGATTATTAAGGATTAAAATGACTTTTTGCGTTTTGCATTTCGGGATTTAGTGAAAGCAGTCCTTTTAAAGATCTAGTTTGAAATCACCAATACATGGTAATATTTGCAATGGACGAATAGAGATGTTTTTTACTTAACTGCGTATCTCTGGGCATATCTTCCCCATTAAGACATTAAGGTTTTACCACCCGTCTCAGTATGCCTGTCGTAAGTAGAGTTAAAGGTTAATAGAGGATTGGTTTATTTTTTCAAATTTCATTTTTATCGTTTGAATTTAAAAGTGAATTGCATTCAACAAGCTTACACATTTGTCTCTGGGACATGAATTCATCCTAAACATGAACATTATGGCACCTAGAAAGGAACCTAAGAAAATTGAAGAAGCAACTGAAAGCTCCAACCCACAAGGAGATGTCGTGTCTAATACTACACCACATGCCATTGACTCCATCAAATCCTGGAGGAAAATTTTCGAAACCCTGGACTATGAAATCAAGAATTTTCCCAACAATTATGAAAACAAACTCCAGGACATTGCTGATTCCAAACTTCACAACCATGACTCATGGCATACAATGATATGATCAATTGGGCTTTAGAGAGGACAAACGTGCAGACAAGAATCATTTTGGACAGTGAAAGGGTTGTCATTGGCTCTTTCAGATCGGAGCATATACAAGTAATGTACAAACTGTCTCCCACTTATAAATATATTTATAACAAAGAGTTCGTAAGTGAATTTCAAAGGAAAGAATGTACAGAGGTAGACCAAACATACCCCAACATAATCAAAGACTGGTGGAGACACCCACTAAAATTCAGGGCCGATACCCATAACATTTATTCCACAACCTCTTTGAATGAGTACATGGTTTATGTGGCTATGATGTTATGTAGACTTTTCGAAAAGAAAAGTCCTACCAATTTTCCTGTAGAATGGGTGCCCCTTTTACATGAAGCAACCAAAGGCTATAGCTTCAATTGGAACAAAATCTTATCAGACAACCTAGCTAAGGAGGTTATGGAGTATCAAACCGCGAGGTCCAATGGTATACCAATAGATTTTTACATGTCATCATATATCATGGATGCTATATGCTTCATAACTTCTTTCCCTTTGATGAATTGGAGTTGGAACCCATCTTTCCCTGAACCGATTCATGGATATCATTCTAAACTGTGGGAAGAAAATGCTAAAGATTCTTTTTACGAAAATTGTCATTTCATGGTGATACCGGTGCATCACATGATGTTTGGTTGTGCACCCCCCCGTATATCAGAGTAAGTCATAGGAAATCTCAAGGAAGTTGTCGATTGGTTTATTGAGGAGAAGTTCTCCTATATCAGGGTTTTCAGATGTTCTATCCCTCCTCATGCACTTCCCAAATTCCTCCCTGACAGACTGGTATGAAGGGAGGTATCTCATCAGATAATAACACGCAGTATTGGGATAGAGTTGAGGACAACTCAAAAGAAATTTTGGCCAATCTTTCCCGTACATATTGGAAGGTTTTCGCTACTCAACCTGGTTCATTCCAAAGTTGAAGTTGCAGGTCTTGAGGAGGTCAAGTTGGTGAATCTTGAGCACAGGAAACACGATCCTTATTAAACAGTGGGGATCCACATGGATTACGATGGCATGAAAGCATTTGAACATGAGGAATCCCCTCACGATGACATTTTCAAAGGGGTCAAAACCTATGGAGAGATGTTAGGTAGGGTTCAAACGTTATCATCTGGCAGGGTTCAAACATTATCATCCGACTTGAAAACCAACCTTCTAGCCTTCCAGAGACACAGGCAAAGCAGTTTTCCCAAGGTATTGCAGGACGAAGCAACAACGCCCCCTCCAGAATAAGAAAACATTCCCCCAGGCTTCGGACATAAATCACAGAATAAAGAAAACACCGAATAAAACCCACAAGAAGTCAAAGGATCTTCACAAAACAAAGAATTCCCACAGACAGAGAATCTAGAAGAAGAAATAGAAAAATGGTCTGAGACACCTCCCGAGTCCAGTCAATCTCCCCCTCCCACGTCATCTACTCTTCATATTGATACTCCCAAGACAACAGGTGAAACAAAATCCACAGAGTTGGTAAACCCCATCACTTCCTTGACCCCTTTACAATCTAATTTTGGTTTCCCTCAGGTAGGAGTCATATATGATAGCGACCTCAACCCTATCTCTAGAGATGAAATTCCCCCCTCTGATTAATTCTTCAGTAAAAAGAGGAAGGTTTTATCAAAATAGGAGATGTATATGAGAGAAGGTGGTATGGTAAAGAAACACAAGGTGCTGATGGATGGGAAAAACTTGGAAGAGGGAGATTTCGCTACAGAGGTGGCGGGCTCCATGGGAGCGCTGGAAACAACAAATCTATTCATTGTTAACAATATGAGAGCAAGGTTGGAACAGAGTAAGCGCAGGATAACCCAGTTACAAGATCAACTAAAAGATATTGAGAAAAGTATCAAAGAATAAATAAGTAAAGGTCTAGAGTAGGCTAGATCTGCTGACAAACAAGAAATTCAATTGCTTACGTCAAGTCTAGATGAGATGAATGAAAAGATGCAAACTAGTCAAATACAAGTTATTTGGCAAAAAGAATTGGTAATACAACTATAGGTTAAATTGAATTCAATAAAAGGCCAGGTTATAGACCTGAAAGTTTTTCAGGACCAATCACTAGAAATACATGCGAAGGTAGAAGCTGAGTAACAGAAAGTAATCTCCCAAGTAGAGATTATTCAGAATTATTTTCAAGAAATAAGCAATGCTTTTGATAATGTTATTTTTACAGAAAAAGAAGCTAAAGAAGTGAGGACCACTTTCAAAAAGTTAGTTGTATTTTCTGAAAATGAAGAAGTATCAAAAATTCTAAAGCTCTCTTTCATAGAGTAGATTAGAGGCGATATCATGCTCAAGGTATGGGAAAACAACATAGCAGAATATAAGAAAATAGTCAAAGAAGTCAAAGATGATTGTGAAAGAATCTTTGATTCATTGGACAAGGATTCATTAGGTATTGGAAAAGACAATTGCATTGGGAAATTAGGATAGATAAACATTGTAAGACACCAGTTGAATTTCAAAGAGGGTTTGAACAAATTTCAAATGGAAATTTCATAGTTAANACTATAATAGATAGGTGGCTAGTGAAGCCCAACTTAAAGTTGCAATCAATCAATTTTGTTGGTAAGGCAATTGAATATTGGCTTCCATAAACTCACAAAAAATTCTATTTATTTGAAGAAAAGGATCTTCCAGAGTCTCCCAGAAATTTCTAACATCTTCTTGAAAAATGTATTCAATATATCAAGTCAAAAGAAGGAGATACTTCAGTAAAAAAATGAAGTATCATTTTGAAAACTTATATTATCAAAATGATAAGAAAGTAAATTATAATCATGTAAATGGTTGGGGTTTGTAGTTATTTCCACCGTTTGTCCCTAGGAGTTAGGAGATCACCAACCAACAATCATCAGGGATTTGGTATAAATGTAATTTCAGGATACTGATCAAAGGGATTTTTATGGGCGCATTGTAAGGAATAATTTGAAGATGTTTTTGAATAAATACAAATACGGATTGAAGATTCCAGATCTGGTCAAATTTGAGTTATGTGTTTCTCTATTGTTTCATATTTTTCATATATATCTTTAATGAATACTTAAGTACAATTTAGTACAACCTATACTATGGTGAACAATTATTCTTTCTATTTAATCGTTTATAGTTTTTCCTCTGTATCGGCTATTAACAGATATAAGACCTGCAAATGTTTTAAATTTCAATATCATATGCTTCATTAAGAGTTTTTCCTAATTACTTTCTTCTCTTTTCAACAAAGTTAGATTCCTCTTTAATTGATGCCTCACCCTGTTCGACAGCTTTATGTTTTCTTTTCACTTCATGCATCTCCCCTTTTTCAAAATTTAACTCAGATACTAGAAACAACCTTTGATTTTGTCACACTATTAATCCAAGGTTTTTGGATTTCTTTTTACATGTTTTGAAGCAAAAATAGAGAACTCTTAAAGAAAACACATATTTTACCCTTTCTATCATTTTCAACCATGATTGTCCCAGTCACGAGACAACCTAATATTGAACCTGGACTATTGGATCAAACGAGCATTTCTTTGAATTTATTTAACACCATTTTATAGACAACAAACAATCTAGTTGAGTTAGAGCGCTCATGGGCGGTTATTGAAAGAGACATTAGCATCCATGAAAACTGGGAAGCTAGACAAAGATAATTAAAAAACCAACAATAACCCTTTTCATATGACCTACCTTTTTATCCTTAGCCCTCTCTTTCTTTTCGGATGCCTTGACAGTGTACTTTAGAGCCTTCCTTGGCCCTAGATGGATAAAAGATTCCTTTAGAGCCCAACATTCATGTTTCCACCCTTTTCCATGTCTAAGGCCCCAACACCCATACCTAGTGCTAAAAAATGCTCGTGGTATCTATATGCCTAGTTAGAGGCAAATAATTGCCTCATTAGGTCATTTTTGGGGGAGGAGAAAAGGGAGGGAAATCAAGAAAGAGGAGATGTGGTATGATAAGGAGGTGAGAAGAGGTAAAGGATTGGTGGGTAAGGGAGGGGGAGTGGTGGGCATGGAGGAAACGAGGTAAAATAAATTAGAGGGTAGGGACAAGAGGTGATAAGAGAGGAAATGTGGATGGGTGTAACAACCCCACCGTTATGACAACAAGGTGACATACAACAGGTAAAAATATTGGCGTTAGGAATTAAACATCACATTTAATAACAACATCATTGACAATCATTCAATATATTAATGAAACATTATTAACACATTATCAATATTTCACGACATAAAGCTGGCACAACATTGCAAATAATGGTGATACCCATATCAATGTATTATCACAAATAAACATCAACCCATAACCATTTCCTTCTTTAATTAAATAAGATGCATAACATCACAAATCATAAATCGCCCAATTTATCTCATAAGGATAATCATAAGATAACATCAAGATAACATGATATAAGAGAATGCTACTTAAGGATCATAATGAAAAACATAATGATGACATAAGATACTACCCCACCAACCTACCCTGCAAGGTTAGGATGTCCATGACACATAAGCAATGCTCAAGCCTAGGTTCCAATTGATTTTAACCATTTAATGTCTCAAGGATGGAGACTATTCTGATGAACAAGGAGGTGTATACATCCCTCTAACGCAATCAATCAAAGAAACTATCTAAATCAACAAAGTCTACTATCATCGATCTCATCAATCCATCAATTCTAAATATCAATTAATCAAGGAACAATGGTAATCATTCGCATAACATAATAGATCATATTAAATCCAAGGCACAAGAATTTATGAGTTATTCGAGGCGCAGAGACCAGTCACAAAATCTAGTCATCTGTCATAATAAATTTCCATTATGTGCTAGAAGACTAAACTCTATAACAATCATTTATTGCATAAAAACCAGTTGCACAAGAAGTCCAAATCTAAAACCATCATTCATTACATAACAACCATTTGCGCAAGTGACTCGAAGTACCTTTCTTAATCAATCCTTTATAACCCAACCAAGCCTATGTTGATACTGAGAGGGGGGTGAATCAATATCAAGTACAATTTAAAACCTTTTTGAACTTATACTTAAACCATTCAATTATATCCAATGACAAATGAATAATAGTATAAGAGTTACACCAATACACCACAACACACCATGCACAATATATGAGAAATAATAAATAGTTATTGTTCAAGGGAAGTAATGACTTCCAAAAGTAGCTACAACTTCCAAGTGTAAAGGGAGGGATAAACCTCCAAGAGGAAGATATAATCCTCCAATATTAAGATAGATTTGAACTCTCCATCCTTGCCCCTTCCTTCCTCCCAAGAATATATGAGAGATAATAAAACTTCACATTAAATCATCACCTTCAACCAACCATCACATAGAACTTGATAATGCTTCCTGAGAATTCTTCAAGTTCTACAATTATTCAATTCTTGGAATACTCTGATCCTGTAGATAATATTATTTAGTTTATTCTTTGAAAATTTTCCAAGTTTCACTCCTTGAATCCTCCCCAAAAAGAAGTTATAGAGAGAATGGTAGACCTTGTTCAATTCTGGTTTATTCAGGAGATCGAACTTGTACAAAATTCCCCATGCTCAATATTTAACATCAGATTCTGAAACTTGCACACAAGAAACTATATTTCGTACTCCTTCCAATTCAATTCATCCCACATCATTTGGATTCTCAATGAAGAAGTTATGACTGTTTTACCCGGAACACCTGTTTATTGACTAACTTCATGACTAGTCAAAAACCCTATCTTCCATAGAGTGTATCTCCATAATTTTATTGAATCAAGAGATGCAACTTTTACCACAGGTACCTTGATATGTCTTGTCAATACCATAGAAATTTCACCATTTGAATCATTCTAGAAAAATAGTTATAGGAAAAATGGTAAGATGACCTGAAAATAACATACCTTAGAACACCTCACCAAAAGACTTCATCCTCCCTTGAAATCCGACATTCTTTACTTATGATTTCCTCTGAAATTCGACTTGGGTATCAAATGAATGTATAATGATATTTATTTATACCATTCATGTCACTTCCTTTTAACATTATGGCCGACCTGACACTTTCTTATTTTGTAATTCTTTTCTTCAATTATTTTCAGGGCCTACATGTACTTCCTTCTTCAATTCACTTTGTCATCTTCAAAAATTCATTTCTCCTCAACCATGAGGATCCACGTGACATGCCACATACCAATAGAAACAACATGATGTATACTATCCATCCATGGGTGTTGTATATGCATGTTCATTATCCTTCATGTCCAAATACCTTCATCAATCTTGCGGTCCAAAACCCATGACTAGGGTTGACATCAATGACAACAACCAATATTCCAACAATCTCCCCCTTTGTCATTGATGGAAACACTCATGATCCCAATTTCTCTCCCCCTTTGACATCAATGGAAAAGGGTAAGGGTTCTCCCCTTGAGTTTAATGGAAAAAGGTAACTCTCTTCTTTCGGGCTGCTCCCCCTGAACATTTGGCACTCAATAATACTTCATCCTTATTTTTGGTCTTTGGGGCTTTTTCTTCCTTGGAATGCTTTTCTGTGGCTTATATATTCTCTCTCTTCTTCATGTCTAGGATGTATATGTTGTTCAGTCTTCTTGTTGCAGTTTCAACTAATCTTCCTGAGTTATTTTCTCTGATTTTACATTTTCGGGAGTCAAATGTAAGAGTGTATCCTTGATCGCACATTTTACTAACACTAAGTAGATTATTCTTCAAGTCTTCAACCAATAGGACTTTTCCTGCTTTACAGTTCCTTTTACAAGTATTTTGGTAGATGAGTCATCTCCAAATGCAACATTTCTACCCTTTTTCTTCAATCTAACAAATTTTCTTTGATCTCCGGTCATATGAGATAAGCCACCAATTTCTATGAACCATTCATCTTCTTCTTTGCATTCTTTAGCGACCAATGATATTCAACAATTTTCATTGTGTGGAATTTATTTCCTTTTCCATGTTGTAGTTGGTATGCAGACTTTTGGCATACGATTATCTTCCTTCATCTCT
>JASDQU011027554.1:4558-29739 GCA_032191745.1 Picea mariana | reverse complement strand
CTCTTATGAATCCTTCTTCTTCTTGAGGTCTATCTGTCTGTTATTGATTCTGAAATATGAATCTTTTCGGTGGAGGAGTGTCCCTATAATCTTCCTTATACATATTCATATCCCCTTTGATTATTTTTGCATAGATTTTTTGATTTGTTTCTTGCTTTGTTGTTTTGGAACTTGATCATTTTTATGTATGATTGTATCCAAGTCCAGACTTTTCAAGATGAAATTTTTGACTGCTGATAATATCATCCAGAACTTTTGAGCTATTCTGCATATTTGTCTTTTGAATATCCTTTCTTAGTGTGACAATCTTTGCTTCCAAGTTTCCAATGATCTTTTATTTTTCTTCTAGTTGTTCTTTGAGTGTTTTTTCAATTATTTTATCTTCTTCTGTTTGAACCTTCAATCTTGTGATCATTTGTTCTAGTTCTCGAGTGTCATTTTTCTTGTCTAGTTCTACTTGTAGTTTCTTGTTTTTCTTATTTTATCTTCTAATAACTTCTATGGCACACATTAATTCTTCTCGATAGTCAACTTATGTCTCTTCAATTTTGTCTTCAACTTCTTCATATCCTTCTTCGGCTTCTTCATATTCTTCTTCAGAGTCTTCTTTGTCAGAATCTTGTACTGCCATGAATAGAACTCTTCCTGTCTCACTCTCACTGATTTCATCTTCATCTGATGATGAGACGTCTTCTTTGAAGCATAATCTTTTCTTGAAATCTTTCTTTGTAGTTCTTTTGTCTTTATATGTGTGTTTTCCTTTTGAGTAACCTTCATCATTTCTCTTTTTCTTATGAGGACATTTGTTATCAAAATGATCAATACCATCACAATTAAAACAAATTAAAGGAAGCTTACCTCTATACCTATCATTGGTTCTCTTGTTCAGTCTTTTGACAAAGTTGGCCACTTCTTCATCATCTTCCGAGACACTGTTGTTGTTGCTATATTCTTCTTGTTCCTTTATCTTTTTCTTTGATCTTTTGGATACTTTGAAGGCTGTTTCTTTTACATCTGGATTTTTCTTTTCAGTTCTCATTTCATATGCTGTGAATATTCCATGCAATTCGTCTATGCTTATTAAGTTCAGATCTGATCTTTCTTCTAGTGCTGATATCTTAGGGTTGAATCTCATAGGAAGAGATCTTAGTACCTTTTGAACAATTACATATTCTTCGATTTATTCTCCCAATCCTATCATTGCATTCACTATTTTGTCAACTCTTAAAAAGTAGGATGCAATATTCTCATCTTCCTTCATTTTTAGTTATTCGAACTGGCCTCTGTAAGTTTGAATTTTTCTTACTTTGACTTTTGTATCTCCTTCATAAATATTTCGAAGCTTGTCCCAAATATCTTTGGCGGATTTACAATGTGCAAATTTGATGAATATTGTTTCACTAAGACCATTCAAAAATTCATTTGTATCTTTGGAATTATTATGACCAAGTTTCACTGCTTTGTCATTTGTTGGTGGAACTGTTGATACTATGTATCCATCTACAATTGATTGTCAAATTTCAAACCCCTGTGCTTGTATATATGTCTTCATCCTTATTCTCCAAAAAACATACTTTTGTCCATCAAAGTGTGGTATTCCATTTTTATATTAGTTGGTACTCTCCATGATCTACCTTTCAGTGGTTAAACAGATTTCTGAAGGAACCTTCTCTGAAACCAATTGTTGGATTACTAAGAAGGGGTTGAATTAGTAATAGCGTAATTATAATCTTTTTTCTTCAAATACTCCAAGTGTTATATCAATGTAGAATTATTATCCAATAATGAGCAATAAAAAATGAACAATCACACACATACACAGTACACCAATATTTTACGTGGAAACTCAAATCGGGAGAAAAACACGGAATGTTTTATCTTATATGTCTTGAAGAATTACATTCATTGGAAGCACCAACTTCCTTTGTTTTCCAACTGCAACTGGAAGGAGGCTACAACCCCCTAGTTTCTTAGGCTACAACCTAAGGGAAGCTCCAACTCTCCAATTCTCTGGCTACAACTAGAAGGAGGCTACAACCCCCTATATTCTCCAGCTACAACCGGAAGGTGGCTACAACCACTTGTCCTTGCCCCATCCAACCGCCCTGAAGTAGAAGTAGAATGATCGAATCAGTGTCACACTATCACTATGAGATATATTGTTGTAAACATGTACCAATAATCATAAACCATGCATCAACCTATACCTCAACCTGTAATCAACCTGTAACATAAACAAGTGCATCAACCATGCACCAACCTGTACCAAACAATCTGTAATCAACATGTAACATAAAAAAGTGCAACCAACCATGTGCCAAGTATGTACCAATCATGTGTCAAGTAATCATCAACTATAACTCATCAATATGTACCAACATCATCAGCTATACACCTCATGTATGCATCAACTCATCAACTATTTGTCTCAACCATGTACCCAACTTGTACCTCAACTAAAAGCCCTCATCAATTTCATCATACACACATGATTTGTAACTTTGTAATAGACCTGTTGTATATGATCACATACCTGCAAACCTTCTTTAAATTTAACAACAAGAAACTAACATTTTCATCAAACGTTTATTTAGTCTCACAAGACTAGTTTTGGATTAGTCAACAACCCTAACTTGAAATAATCATAAATTTGTATCTATAATAAATAAATATCTGCAACTGATACACAATGTTCTTCAGTGTATTTAATGCAATTCCTCCAGGTTTCACTACTTGGAACCTCTCAGAAAAGGATTTATGGTAAAAATGGAACACCTTGCTGAATTCTGGATTATTCTAGAGAGCGACCTTGTAGAGCGTGCCCCGCATGGAATATTTGTTGAATTACTCTGAAATTGTTACACAAGATACTAAAGACTATAATATAACCAACACATTTAGTCTTACTAAATTTGGATATGTTTTGAAGAAGTTATGACATTTTTACTCAAAACACTTGTTTTTGACTAGTTTCGGGACTAGCCACAAACCATATTTTCTACGGAGTGTAACTCCAAAAATACGATGACCCACAAGTTGAATTTTTTACCAATGATACTTGGATATGTTTCCTCAATGGAATAGAAATTTCACAATCTGAATCATTCTACAAAAAACGTTATTGTGAAAATGGTGAGATGACCTGAAAAAAACATACCTTAGGAAGCATCATCAAAAGAATTTATCCTTCCTTGAATTATGGCCCTCTTTTCTTCACTTTCCTCAAAAATTTGTCTTAGATATCCTTTGGTTACCTCAGACACCTATAGATATTCAATATTCTCAAGTGTGTCTTAAATGAGAGAGCCTTGCCTCTTATTTATACTCTCCAGGTAGCTTCCTTAAAATTATCTTCTAGGTCACTTTGCTCACTTTCCTTATTTTAGGGTTAACCCACTTCTAATTTCTCCATTAAATTTATTATTGAATTAGTTTATTTTTTATTCACTTTGAATTATAGTACACTCATCACTTCAATTTATTATTTACCTTTTAAAGTCTCTTAAACCACTTTGACTATTTTGACCTTTTGGGGCTTCTAGATGACATATGAGAGTCCTCCAACTTCGTAAGGCCATAACTCTCAAACCGTGAGGAGTTACGTGACGTTCCACATACCACCAGAAATCGAATGAAATGTACTATCCATATAGAATAGTATTACTTGAAAATATAGAATAGTATTACTTGAAAATATAGAAAAACTCATACCATTATCCATCAAACAAACTTGGATCCATTACCCAAACCCGGGTTCTCCAACTTCTCATGGTCATAACTCTCTAACCATGAGGAGTTATGTGACGTTCCACATGCCACCAGAAATGGAATGAAAAACACTATCCAACTAGGATAGTTTCACCGACAAATTCACTAGTGTTCATCTCATTATTCCACAAATAATCATGGGTTCTCTAACCATACTTCGAGGATAACTTAATCCGCAAAGCATCTTCACTTTCACCATAAGGGGACCACTTTGGAGTTCATCCATTTCTACGTATTATCAAACATGGAAAGACAATAACGAGTCGTATTTACATCAAACAATCTTGGGTCCATTACTCAAACTTTGTGCTACGGGGCTTTCTTTAAGGGTTGACATCAATGACAACCAACCTTAATCAACAAACATCACTATAAAGTAAAAACTGAGTCCCGACTACTAGGCCATATTAGGTACTCATGTACAATGCAACTAATAAACACTGAATAAAAATGAGGAAAGAGAGAAAACGACGTGGGAATAAACCCCCCCCTCAAAAGACAATGCATCAAAAGAAGAAAAGGAAGTTGCTAGGAAACTGTGTTCTTCATTGCAAGACGATCCCGCAAAGTTTGAAAATTTTGTTCACTGAAAGTCTTCGTGAAGATGTAGAAATCTTTATGGATCTGATGAAGTCCTTTGGAAACCTATCTAGCCTTGTACCTCTTGATCATGTGGACCCATCTGCACCTGAAAATATTCGTTTCTGCTGGTAGTGGAACTAGATGCCAAGTCTGATTCTTTAGGAGTGAGTCATACTCATTTTGCATGGTTTCTTCCCATAGTGGATTTCCAATAGCCCCACTGTAGGTATCTGTATCAAAAGATTGAACCATATAGAAATGCATGGGCATCGTTGGTTCATAAGATAAAAGTACATGAGAAGGCTCCTCATGCTAAGATCGAGTCCTACTCGAATCTAATGGATTACGTGGAAGGATACCTGTTTCCGGAAGTGTGAATTGTGCCTTCTTGAGAATCTATTGAAGCTTTAGTGCTGGCTTCTTATCTCGTTGTACTACTTGCTTATTTCCATGTACACAATCTGAGTGTATGGAATCATCTTTGATGTCTAAAACTGATGGAAGCACAAGAGTATATGCATGTTGCATTGGAGGTACATGCAAAGTACTATTCTTATGTGTAAGTAGAAAAGAGGAGTCATCATCAGAAAACTTAGTGAATTTATACAACCTTGACTTGTGATCCACCTCACCAATTGCAATGATGGAATTGTCATGCATGTCAATTACTGAAAATGAATCTGATGTAAATTCAGCATTTTTACCTTTCTGAGTGATTTGATAAACTAATAGAAGATTCATAGAAAGCTTTGGAACATGTAAAACATTCTCAAAACTGCCATTATGAAGTTTCACTCTCCTTTCTCCTGCTACTGCTATTGGAGTATCATCCCCCATGAGAATAGGGGGTCTTGAGCATGGACTCAAAGAAGTAAAAACTTCCTATTTAGCTTCTATATGATGTGATGTGCCAGAATCTATAATCCATGAATCAAATGAGGAATTAATTGCAACTAGAGCATGATGATTACCTTTCTTAGGTGCATGGTCTTCTTCCTTCTTCTTCTTGACTCCCTTTGGAATGAATTTTCCAAGGTTGTTTTGTTGAAGTTCCTGTTCCATAAGATCGATATGTTTCTTCATGCATGTGGATTCTTCATGATTCGGTTTATTGCAGTAAGTGCACTTCTTTCCCTTTTTTTTCTTCTTGGAAGCTGAAGAGTCTTTGGAACTTGAAGAATCGTTAAAGGGTTTGGAATTTCCCTCCTTCACATTATGTTTCTCCTTCCCGTTCTATTTGGATGATCATTTTTCATCATGCATGGTGAGTGCATGTGATTTGGGATCTTTCATGAGTCCCATATGTATGAGTTTTATCCTCTCTTATGTGAGAGACTCAATGACTTGGGCCATCGTAGAAATTTTCCAATTTGCTCCCAAAAGACATCCGCTAGAATGGAAATTGGAGACATATACAACGTATTCTGGTCCTAACTTGGCCAAGATTGTTAGAATAAGTTGTTTCTCTTGTGTAGACTTGGCAATACCACATTCACCCAAGCTAAATTTCAAATATTTAAATTTAGTAAAGAAATATTGTATATAATCAAAACTTTTAGGGTCTAAGGTATTCAACTCTACCTCAAACATATGACCTCACATCTCATCCTACTTTCCAAAGAGTCCTTCCAAGGTGGTCCAGATCTAGTTTGGAGTCTTTCATGTGGCAACATGAAACCATAAATCAATGGAGATTAACTCCAGAAGTAGTCATGTGGCCTCATCCTTACAGTTCACCCATCTAGTCTTCTCAAGCGCTGATGTAGGTTTTGTTTCTATCGCCATCGTCAAAATATGCAATCCTTTTATTTTGAGTTGGAATGTGACCTTCAGATTCCATTCAAAATAGTTTTACCATGTGAGTATTATCACCGGAATTTATTGAAGAAGTTGCATTGTCTCCATCCCTACTATTGATTCTGAAAAGATTCTGAAAACCGAGGTCATGGATTCTGAGATATGACTGACAATGCTATGGCAGCTATAGATATGATAAAAAAACTATATCTCCTAAAATTTGATGTGGGTTTTGGATATTTTCGGTGAGCATGAGAATCTCTATGTTATACGCCTCTGGTCAAAATTCCAGCCCAACCCAGATTGTGGATTTTGAGATATGGCTACTTTACTGCAGAAACCAACTTTTTAGAGGGAAGATTGAATCGTTGCACCCTAAAGAAGGATACAGTGAGACTATGTTGAATCGTCGCACCTTAGAGAAGAATAAAGTGCGAAAATTGTGAAAAATTGAATCGTCGCACCATGGCTTTGAAAAGGCTGTGACGATTCCTAGAAAAAAAGTCTTAAGTGTGAGTAAAAATCGCCGCACCATAGTAGTGGATAGATTGGGTCGATTCCAATTATCACACCTTTCGATAGGGATAGGTTGCGACGATGGAAGAAAATAGGTTTACTCAATAATTGAATCCTCTTTCACTCTTCTCTGTCTTGTCAAGATTTCTCCAAGCAACTCAGCTCTGATACCATGTCAGTGTTTCATGGAAACCTGTACAGGAGACCTAGCTAAAGCATTCACAAACAAAGCTTATCAAGAAAAGGAAGAGATACAATATGAAGAATGAGAATCAATGTATATTATCATTTGTTCAATGAGTGAGTGATATTCACTCATATAGAAAATGACATCCTATAATTAAGAAAAGAGAATAAGCAGTGAGCTGAAATGAGCTTTTCTTAGAAATGCATGCATAATAGTGATGGTCTAAATTAGAAAGTATAAAATAGAACTAGTTAGTTAACTCCCACTGAATTAGTGTACCGAAAATAGAAATTTCTCCACCAATAAGTATGTCATGCATTCACCAAGGTGAGTTGGAAGGTCTATCCAACGCCTCAACACATCATTCACAAACTTGCTACTACTTTCATGACTATTTGGATACCTTCTTTTTCAACCCAAACAAAACACCAAGAATATAATTCTTAAGTGCTCTTTAGTATCGAAAAAGAGATGGAAGTGAAAACAACATATATAAAGTAGATACCATTGAGAACTCACATAGCACTATATCCCTTCCATATCCAACCATCTCATGGTCTCACACATGATTAGCTCTATGGATATTTGTTGTTATAGAAGGAGTATGTCTCCAAAATTAACCTGGTTGTGATCCCATAACCAATCATAACACCAAGAATATACAACTGACAATCTATCTAAATGCATTCTAGCATCCATAACAACTACATACTCTAGGACTTTGGCCATTACATATCAATTTAAATATTGAAAAAATAACTGAGGGAATTCTTACCTCAATTCCCTTCAACATATATGCAACAAATGCATACATGGATGGCGCTTATCAACCTACTTGATGCTACCTGATCAGCTGATATTTGTAGAATCTCATAGACTTCCTCTTTCATCATTTTGATCACCATTTCTACCGCCCTCATGGGTCTTCACATATATGGAGTCATAAGCAACGATAGCAACATCCACCTCTTTAACCATGCTATATCATTTTTTCTGAATGCATAATCGACCATTAGTCATGCTCAATTTCCATATCATTATTTCATAATAACATACTATTCTAAGTTCACAACCATGTTATATGCATATCCAAGCATGTGCATATACACAATTACACATCCATATGCACCAAGAATTCACTGTCAGCATGCCTACTAATTCATATGCATTTTAACTTCATTGTATGTCTCATGCACTCTAGTATATTTATGTTTCAATTCACTTATTTATTTATTTATTTATGTTGTAGTTGGTTGTCCTTGAAATCCTTCAGATCCTTGTTGCATTGTGTGCTCTCATTCTGCTCATCTGCATTATTGTTCTCCGGTCTGAATACTTTCCATCCAAGTTTTACTTGGTCATTCTGCAATCCAACCAACGTACTCAATTTGTAGCAGCTCCTTTTGGGTAGTCATATCCAACATTAACTTTATGAAACATTTCCTCACCCTTTCACACTTATACTATTGCCAATGGAAGTCTATTTTCATTCAGTGACACTTTTCAAGTGAAAGAGCATTCATTTTTCTATCTCCAATTTCTCTGCATTGGCATCCTGCTTCCACTTTGAAATCTGATATCATAAGTGGATTTATTTCACTGTGTAATTTTAGACAAGTATCTAAGTCATATCTAACAAATCCTTCCTTGGAACTCCTATGCTTGACACATAGATTATTCACACACAACCTCTTAAGCTCTTTGTTTTCTTCCACATAAATCTTGCAACTGTCTACACATTTCTACCTTCAAGGCTATGGAGCCTTACTTTTCCCTTCTATGTTCATCAATGACATTTTTAACCTGCTAGCTTTATATTCTATGTGAGGATTCTTACCTTTGTTGTGCCTGCAATTTATTTAGATCCTGTAGTTGTTGACTAATACTTTTGTTCCACTATTCTTGAGTTCTTTATCCACTTTTCATTACTTTCCCTATAGTTCTTTGTTGTCTCAACCAAATTCTACAAGATCTTTCATGCCTCCGTGACTATGATATCCAATCCTAGACTAGAATTTATATAATTAAATCTCTAATCCTACCAAATATGCAAGAAACCACTTTGTTAGAATTATACATATCATAAAAATTTGTCAATTAAATTTACATGTACTTTTTCTGCTCAGTTCATGAAGAATTATATCACAGTTATCCAAATTAGAATAATTCCAGGTCATTCTCCTCTAAACCATTTTTCCAACAACTATACTCTTGCCCCAATATGATATATGAGCTTAAAGTTATGGCTTCCCAAAAAATCACTTTCAACCCCTTTTCTTTTGTTTTGCAACATGATCTTGTTGAAAATATTCCACAACTCCTTTAACTGGTACAAAATTCAAATTTTGCACAGGCACTTCCTGCAAACCACTTTCTATGTGACCACAGCTCAAAACCACAAGATTATTAACTCTTTAGCACCTTTCTTTGTATTCTTCTACTCAGGAACATGTTCGAACAAAATGTTTGAGGGATTGGTTACTTCTAGGCTCTTCACGCCTCTAAATAACCCCTTTTACCTTATCATGAGACTGGCGCTTGGGACCAAGTCCTCCGAACTTTGGCCTTCGGCTATTCTCCTTTTTCAATCTTCCAACTTCTGTCAGTGTAAACTTTACTGAACCTTTCTATTAACTCCACTAGCAGATCAGATGATCGATATTTAATCTCCCATTGACTGGACAGTCCCACCCCATCTGGAGGATTTAATGAAATCAATGACCGCGACTTAATCGGGTGCTAGGATGGACTGTTCTTAATTAGTTCGGGACTTCGGAACATTACGACTCCCACGTCACTCAACTCCCGCAGAGTGATACATTTCAAAGTACGTTATCCTTCCACTATTTAATCTAACGGCTAAGACTTAATCAATCGTTGGGATGGATGGTCCTTAATCAATTCGGGACTTTGACACTCCAGGACTCTGGGACATTTCTACTCCCAAGTCATTCAAATCCCCGGAGTGATACCTACCAAAGTGCTTACACCATCCTTCCACTGCTCAATCTAACAGTTGAGAAAGGCCTTAAAAGGATCTTAGATCGACAATCTGCATGAATTCGCTACTTCGGGACTTCGACACTTTTGTTGGTAGAGACATTGGACACTTATGGAGGCCATACTCCTAGAGATGACATGGCATGTTGATGTCACCTATGGTGACATGGACCCATGGCATGTGTGCCACGTGTCACTCGAAAATGAACAATTTGGGGTCCAAAAAGTACTGAATTCATGTGACATGTGTCCCCACATGGCATCCCTGCCATGTGGCATAAGACACATCATCAACCAAACAGATGGTCTGCATTCCTCCACTCCAGATCTAATGGCCTGCATTATTTTATGACCACGTATTTACACTTTGTGGCTTCGACACTTTGTGACTTCGACACTTCACAACTTTGTCTCTTCATAGCTTTGGCACATCATGGCTTCGACACTTTGCAGCTTCAGCTCTTCATAGCTTTGGCACTTCACAGCTTCAGCACTTCGCAACTTCGGAACTTCGTGTCTTCAACACTTCAGGGCTTTTCATAGTCTCTAGTAATCGCCGAAGTGGCGAAGTTTCGGAGTCCCGAAACTTTTCTATCCTAGTACTTCTGATATAATAGCTGGCATTTCTCTTGAAGTCCTTCCCTTGATCTAATTGTTGACGAGAATTCGGGAATTCGTCACTTCGGGACTCTGGGTTATAATAGTTCTAAAATGGTTCAATTCTTCCATAGTCAAACTTATTGAAGTGTTTGACGTCGGATGACCATGATCAACAACGAAGATTTCACTCGAACTTCCTATTAGATTGGACGGCCAACGGGATTTCACGACTTCAAAATTTCATGCTTCTTCCCTGCCTCCCATAATATTCAAAACGGCGAAGTTCTGGAGTCTCCATCTCCTACTTGGATGGTTGGGAATTAATCCCACCCATCCCCTAGTTTCACCTCTATCCGACGGTCCTCATCCACCTTACTTTCGATCTAATGATCCAAAACTCATTTATTCAACGGTTGTGATCGCTCTTGAATTCAAAGGGGAACATTCATGATTCTATGATCCTTTACAAGGATATTTGTCTGCACAATGTTGAGGCTTCTGCGTGATCTCTGCAACACTATTACTCCCGAGCTTTACGATCTCGAGGACATATTCATTCTTAAGGAAAATTCCATGTTCAATAGTTATGGCCCATACCATTCCAGTGTTTCAACTAGAATCTATGATACCATTATGTAACATACCCAACCACCCATAGGTTTAGAATGTACCAACTTGTAACATACCCAGCCACCCAAAGGTTGGCCATGCTACTCCAAAAACCCTCTTTTGAACTAATTTCGAATTCTAATAAAATTTAAAATGAAAATCAAGCATGAAAAACTCACATGCATTAATAAAGATCAATGCTACAACATAAAAGGAATAAACAATGTGCCATGCACAACAAATAACCAACAATCAAGTAGATTATAAGTACATATCTCATAGATAATTAAATATACAGCGGAATATACATTATACAGAAAACACACAGAGCACTTATATTTTCAAGAAAAAATTCACCAACTAGTTGCAGATCAAGGACGTTCCTCCCAACCATAGACATTGTTGTTATTTTACTCTCAACAACAATTCACCCCCAAGCTAGGGCTATGAATCCATAAGGATGGGTCCTAGACCAAATATAAAACACACAGCAGTTAGCTAACTAGCTCTCAGATTTCCCAACCACATAGCAAATCCAAATTCCTAGATCTCTTTTCCAATCAACCTGCACAACCCAAAGAAATGAACACCTGTCTATGCCATGCATTCCCTCGGGTTGTTCCATTTCTCTCTAGAACTCCAGTGCTACTGCTCTGGTAATCTCCCTACTGGATTCTCAATTGTGGATCATTCTTCCAGAACTACCATCAATCTCATACACACAGGCATCCATTGCTTCTTGGAATGATAAATAATTTATTACATTCATCTAGCAATATCTCTCCTCTTCCAGCCATTTGTTTCCATGCTCAGACCAAGAGAACATGAATTATCAAGAATGAGGCACCAAAAATGAAAGAATGAGAGGGTGTAACAGTGAATGAATAAGAACAAGTGAACCCAGAACAACGAGTGAGTGAGAGAAGAAGAAAAAGAATAACCCCTCCAAAACATCCCCCAAGGGATGTTTCTTTGTCCTTGTTTGTCTTGCAACCAACGATGTATTATTTTATTAATGTATATAGATTTATTACATTTCGTAGGCACTCTGGCCCCTTTTCAACTTTACCGGCTCACCAGCCTAAGTCACAATTACATAATACATTATAGTTCATAAGGGTTAAAACTGGGGTGTTACAAGAATAAAAAAAGAGCTAAATACTGAAGTACGGGGGTTGGCTTCCCAAGATCCTCTTGGGCTGGGAATGTAAATAGATCCTTTTGAATAAAAATATTTTGCAGAACTGAGGAGATTTTGAGACCTCATTCTTCTAGATCATGTGATCTCTTGTGTTTTATTTCTCATGTTTTCATTAATACTCTTTCTTTTGATCACTAATTTATTTAAGGTTGCAAGAGCTACTATTCAGTACAGCCTATGTTGTAGCTAATTAAAAAGATGATGTTTGAACACAGATTTTCCTTTGTTTTGTTGTGAGCAAACAAGACCTCTATTTGGACATCATTTCTTGTTTTCTGAACATTAAACTCAACCTAAGTAAATATTGTGTTTGTTATTATATTGAGGAGAGAAGTCGTATTTATCCTGGTTAGATACCTGGCTTTTTTATTCAGTTTGTGTGTATCCCATATCTTCTATCCACGCCTAATATTTCAAAGGATTTATTAAATGAAGCTATGCCTCCTTTTGTTCTGTTTTTGAATTATTGAAAGGATTATTCAGACCAAGATCAAAGAGACCTAAAAAAGTTGATCAGTCAATCATTATTCTCTTGAAAATGCGCTAGGCACTTCTCTATCACAGCTAGGAGAAATATCTAGCAACAACATTTTTTGGCGTTGTTTTCGGGGACTGTTTTGAAGGTTTCCACCTTTCTTGGGTGTATGAAAAATCTTAGATCTATTTCTTGATGGTGAGAAAGAAATAGGAATTGAGCATTGGTTACAATCATTCACCTGACAACTCCTCGGTTCGAAGAATCCATATGATTCATTGGCGACTCCACTGGTATCCATATGTCAAGCTCTTTTGTTGCTCAAATCCTGATGAACACTTGTTTGAGTTTCATAATCTTATGGATCAATTGGATATTCATCACAAGGATGTCCTCATGAAAACGTTCATGTTTCCTTTGGGAGGAGATGCTCATGATTGGCATAAATCACTTCCTCGTTCTAGTATTTCATCCTTGAAAGAATTTCATGCTACCTTTAATCAATATTGCAAGAGAATCTATTCAGTTGACCTCCTTTTTGAATATTGTTGCAATATAATGTTCACAGAACAGGCTTATGAAGAATCAGAGCATGATAGCAATTGTGATCAAACACAAGAAAATTCCCTTCATGCAAATCAAGAAAATTCATATGAAGAAGAAATTATTGCAGACACAGAAGACTTTCAAGCAAATCAAAGACAGGTTTGTTGCAGCAGTGAAGATAAAGAAGATATTATTTCAATTCAAGATGAAGAAGCTTCTCTGAAATAAGATACAAAGCACCAACTACTCCCCCGACATATAAGGATGGAAATAAACTTGAAGACAATGATTCGAGAGATAAAAATGCCATCCTGAATGGTTTGACTGAATCAGTAAACACCAAGGTTGTGCACTGTGAATCCGCAAAAGAAATCTGGGACAAAATGAAGAATATCTACGAAGGATATGTCAAATTTAAAGGAGCCAAACTTCAAACATTTAGAGTCAAGTTCGAACAATTGAATATGAAGGAAGATGAAAACATTGCCTCCTACTTTCTACAAGTTGATGAGACAGACAATGCCATCAAGGGTTTGGGAGAAGAAATGAAGGAAACAATCATTGTTCAAAATGTATTGAGGTATCTACCTATGAAATATGATTCAAAAATTCCATCCCTAGAAGAAAGAGCATATATAGACACCTTGAGAATGGATGAGTTGCACGGGATACTCATAGATTACAAGATGAGGATAGATAAATACAATCCAGACACGAAGGGAGCATCATTTAAGGCCTCAAAGAAGACAAAAAAGAAAGATAAACAAAGGGTGAATTTAGATTGTAGTTGCAACGATGATTCAGAGGAAGATGAAGAGGTGGGTAACTTTTTCAGAAGGCTAAAAAAGGGAACCAACAAATACAAAGGTAAGCTTCCATTGATTTGTTTTAATTGTGATGGTGTTGGTTATTTTTCTAATAAAAGTCCTTATAAGAAAAAGAAAATAAATGGAAAAGAAGATGACCCTAAAAAGAAAATTCCAAAAGGTAGAAGAAACAAAAAAAAGTTTTTCAAGAAAAGTCTTTTCACCAAGGAAGATAGTTCCTCATCAAACGAAGATGAAGTCAATGGCATTAATAAAAAAAGGGTACTATTCATGGAAATAGAAGACTCGGATGAAGAATATGAAGAGGAAGAATTTGATTGTAGAGAAGAATTGTTGAGTTCCATAGGAGTTATTAAAAAAGAAAATAAGAAAAACAAGTCACTCCAAACATAACTAACTCAAAACTCCAAAGAAGTCGAGTAAAAAATCATGAAGCTAAAAATCCAGGCAGAAGAAGACAAGAGAATTAAAGAAATACTCAAAGGGCAATTAGAAGAAAGAAACAAGACCATTGAAGGCTTGGAAGCTGAGATAGTCACTCTAAGAAAAGATCTTCATAAGAAGGACATGCGGAAAAACAACACCAGGATATTGGATAATAGCATTAACATTCAAATACCTTACTATGATAGTTATAGCATGGGATACAATCAGAAGCAGACAGAGAAGGGTTCAAGCTCTAAAACGACATAACAAGAAGTAGAACCAAGAAGTTATGCAATAGTTGTCAGAGGTCCCTCGAAAGAACAAGACTGGAAAACTCAAGGGAAAGATTAGAAAGACATTGCACCACCTAGAAGATTCAGAAGTCAGTATCTACAGTAGTCAGTGATAGAAATACCTCAAGAAGAAAAAGGATTCAGAAGAGCGACACTATTCAGAAGAACTTTTATTCCCGGGTATCAAACTATTTTTCTTGGTTCATGTTATTTATGTTATAATTTTGGGCACAAAGTTGTGAATTGTAGAGCCAATACCAAGAACATAAGTAATGATGAGGGTTATACAATAAATGGTTATCCAAGAAGATATCATGAAGCACTTAATAGAAGCTACAATAGATTTGGATCATTAAGTGATGAGGTATAATGTTATAAGTGCAACAACTTTGGACATATGGCTAGAGATTGAGAACTCATTGTTCCTCCAAGATAACCAAATCAGAGTATCAACAATCATAAGTAGGAACCATAAAGTATATGGATAAGAAAGCAAGATCAATTCAACACTGAAGAATGAAATGTTTTTCTGCAAGCTCCACACAAGAAACGTGGATGGTATGTTGACAGTGGATTCTCAAAGCATATGGCAGGTGATAAAGACAGGTTTTTGAAATTGAAGAAGGAAAGAGATGGATCAGTTTCATTTGGGAATGACAACTCATCCAGGGTCATTGGAAAAGGCACAGACAAGCTCAGAAGTAAGAATGCCATGACAGAAAATGTTTAACTAGTCGAAGACATGAAACACAATCTGCTAAGTGTAAGTCAAATCTGTGATCAAGGACATAGACTTGTGTTTTATTCAAAGAAGTGTGAAATAAGGAAAGAGGAATCAGGAAAGTTGGTAGCTATAGTTGTAAAGACTCCAAGAAACATATATATTCTAAATGAAATAGAAAAGGAAATATGTTTCTTAGGAAAGGAGAATGAAAGTTGGTCCTGACACAAAAGAATGGGTTACATAAATTTTGATAATCTTGTCAAATTCAGCAAGAGGAAAGTAGTAAGAGAAGTGCCTGAGATCTTGAAGCCGACAAACATTCTATGGAGAATTGTCTACAGGGAAAACAAACCAAGACAAAGTTCAATTCGAAGTAATATTTCACAACAAAACAATTGGAAATCGTACATACTAATCTAGTTGGACCGACAAGAACAAAAGGATTGAAAGGTGAATAGTACTTCATGTTATTAGTTGATGAATGCAAAAGAATGACTGCAGTTTACTTTCTAAATAAGCATTCAAAGGCATTTGAAAGCTTCAAGACATACAAAGAGATGGTTGAAACTGAGACAGAGTTGAAAATCAAATGTTTGATATCAGACAATGGAGGATAATTTACATCAAATGAATTCATGGAATTATGCAGTGATCATGCAATAAAGAGGAAATTCTCAGTAGCCAAGAAACCTCAACAAAATGGAATTATTGAAAGGAAGAATAGAACAGTACAAGAAATGGCCAGAACCATGTTAATGGATTCCAGGTTGGAAGATGTGTTTTGGGTACAGGCAGTGCATACATCAGTTCACATACAAAATAGAGGGATGCTCAGAAATAACAATGATAAGATTGTATATGAGATATGGAAAGGAAGACCAACAAATGTAAAGCACTTCAAATTTTTCAAAAGCAAATGCCACATCAAAAGATAATATAGCAGAATTGGAAAATTTGATTCTCGAGTCGGTAAAGGCATACTAGTTGGGTACTCAAGCAAAAGGAAAGTATACAAATGTTTCAATCTGAGACTCAACATAATAGTGGAAAGCATCAATGTAATGGTTGATGAAACAGATGGTCGAAAGATAAAATAAAGTAGTAAAGATTTAGTGGAACGGGATCACGAAGAATATTTGAAAAAAGAAGAAGCAGATGAAGAATCATATCAAGAAGAAGAGCAGCCAGAAGTAAAGTAAGAACAATAGGATATTCAAGTACCTCCAAATACACCCAGCAGATGAGTGCAAAAGAGTCATCCATCAGAATAGATTATTGGAAATAAAGATGCGGGAGTTGAAACAAGAAGAAGAATCCACTCACTAGAATAGTATCATCTAGCACTACTATCTACTATTGATCTGAGAAGTTTTGAAGAATCCAGCAAGGATGAATTATGGATCAAAACTATGGATGAATAGTTAGACTAGATAGAAAAGAATGACACTTGGGAACTAGTTCCAAGGCCAAAGAACAAGAATGTAATCAGTACAAAGTGATTCTTCAAGAAAAAATTGAAGGAGGATAGACAGGTTACCAGGAACAAAGAAATATTGGTATGCAAAGGATACTCTCAAGTTGAAGGTATAGATTTTGAAGAGACGGTTTCCCCAGTTGCCAGGATGGAAGCAATCAGACTGATACTAGCTTATGCATGCTCCAAGAATATTAAAGTGTATCATATGGATGTAAAATCAACATTCCTGAATGGAGATCTAGAGGAAGAAGTTTACATTGACTCAACATCCTGAAGTATTTCAGTTGACAAAAAAGGAAGGATATGTCTAGAAGTTGAAGAAATAAATATATGGACTCAAGAAGGAACCTAGAGCATGGTATTATAGACTGGACATATATCTACAACAACAAGGATTCAGGAAAGGAAATGCAGACAACAATCTCTACATAAATATTGATCGAGACAGTATATTAATCATTGAATTTTATGTAGATGGTATCATCTTCGGAAGTGATGATGATAGAATGAGTAAGACGATTTCCAAAGACATGCATCACTATTCTGATATGTCATTGCTTGGAGAGTTAAATTTCTTCTTGGGACTTCAGATATGTCAAAGAAACAAAGGCATATTCATCTCTTAGGCAAAGTATATCATAGAAATGTTGAATAAGTTTGGAAAGACAAATTGCAAATCAGTCAGTACTCCAAAGCAGACAAGTTGCAAGTTGAGTAAGGATGAAATGATGATGATTCCAAAGGTGTAGATCAGAGGCAGTATAGATCAATGATTGACAGCTTACTCTATGTGACATCTTCCAGACTAGATGTGATGGAGGAAGTTGGATAGGTTGCAAGGTTTCAAGTAGCACCAAAGGAATCACATGTTTTGGAAGTAAAGAGGATATTTAGATATCTCAAATGTACAGAATAGTTTGGTTTATGGTATCCAAAAAGAAAGGATCTATCTCTTGTGACCTACACAGATGCAGGTTGCATTGATGATAGAAGTAAAAGTGGAGAAACTTTCTACTTGGGTGAGTGTCTAGTATCGTGGATAAGCAAGAAACAATTATCAGTATCTTTTTCCATAGCAGAGGCAGAATGCATTGCAGCAACAACTTGTTGTACTTTGGTTCTTTGGATGAAGCAAACATTGTAGGATATGCAAGTAAACTATTATGAGCATATCTCAATACTTTATGATAACACCAGCGCCATAGTATTTCAAAGAATCCAATGATGCACTCTAAGACTGTTAAGGACCTAACCCCTCATGTAGGTAGAATAATATGTTTCCATGTAATAAAGGTCAATATTAATAAGGCCTAGCAATAAGGAAGAATAAGTCAAATGTAAGAAGAGTTAATAGAAGCTCTCGCTTCTAGAAGGATCTTTCTCTACATTGTTCTTTTGATAGACATCTTTAGTATAAATAAGATTCAAGGGTATGGGAAGTTTTGTCTTGGATATTATTGTAATAGAGCTCTGCTCTACTGGAGGTTGCCCCCTCGAAGAGGCAAGTGAACATTGCTCTCAGTAATCAAAGTTCTCTTTCTGGTGTTATTCTGGTATTATTTTGGTATTATTGTGGTGTTGTTCTAGTTATATCGTTGTTTATCTACCATTTCTAGCAAATTATTTATGTTTTGCATACTATTTTATATCTGGAGTATTGCAAGTGGTATCAGAGCCAGGTTTCTCGGCAGAAAATTGTGGGTTGAATTTTTTTCAGGGTAGAAACGTATTCTAGCATCTTTAAGCTACAGAGATCTAGTGTTACGCACATAAACCCGAGGTTGAGGATTCATACACACAAGAAATACAAGTGGTACTTAAGCGTGTTAGCACAAATTATGGTATGGGTCATTTTCTCTCCTAAGTCAAGCCCATGGCACAAAAGTTGAAGAGGCAGGCTAAAAACCCACTAAAGGGAGATTATTCGCAGCCTATGCTAGAAGTGCCCAAGCGAATATCTCAAAAAATCTAGTTCGAAGTTCAAATTCAAGTGAGTGGGAGAAGATCTATTTTCAATGGCCAGGATTCATCGAGGAAGCAAATTGACGATCAGCGAGAATTCACGATTAGCAAAGTTGCGCGAGGATTAGCACAGAGACATCACCTATATCATAGAAGTGATCGGGGCTTTCCATTTCAGTAGACACAGGTGGCATGTGATCGAGCTTCATCACGTTTCGGTTACCAGGAATTCGAGAGAAAAGGAGCAAGAACTCTCAATGGGCGAATTCCCGAAAGAATCTAGTCCATTGATCATGGATCAATCTCAGTCGTCCATTAGGGACAACTCTCGACGCATGAAGCTAAGGAGCGAGCAGGTTTGAGCGGCTAGGATCTGCATGCCCAGATCTACGGCTAGGGTTCTATTACAGACCCCCTTCGTCGTTCTACCTTTAATAAGGGGGGGGGGGNGGTCCAGAATTGAGCACGCATCTCTCAACGGCCTGGATTTGGGAGCTCGAATCTATGATCAAGGTTGGATTTCGGACCCCCTTTGCTTATCTACCTTTAATAAGGGGGGAGGGGGGTTTGAAATTTGTGGCTTAAAGAAGGTCCCCCTATCATCTCCTCACGATTTCCTCCATCTTTCATCTTCTGCCACCTGCGTTCCACTCCATATCTCACCTCCACTCAGCGTCATCCTAGCTCATCTTATTCTCGTTTCAACATCTTGTCTTCCGACACCTATCCCTCTCCTTTCTGCATTTCTTTGTCATAAGCAATGCACCCTCCCTCAACCAATCATGTCCTGTCACCTCCTCATTCATTGTTTCCCCTCATCCCTGCCTGGTCACCGCTCATCCACCACTACCAACCATGTGCCCCAGTCTTCACACCGGCCTCCATGCCTTATCATTAGGCCATTCAGCCAATCTAGGTGGCAGCGCAAGAGGGATTCCACGTCCCAAGAATGCAGAGTTGGCTGAGTTGTTCCCAATCCCAAGGAAGCAGTTATTGAGGTGGTTGGTGGTGGTTAGACATCGTCTCCACCATAAATGGAAAGTCTAGAAAGGGACCTGAGATAGGTCAATTCTTTTGCAAGGTTTCCAGGATCCTAGTTGCATCTGACACAAGCGCATGACCATCTAGAGACTGCAGATGCAGTCTGCTAGTAAACATGTAGACATAACGTTTTTAATAATAAGTCTTGGTTTTGCTGTTGTTATTGGCTTTGGGTATATGTAGGCAATTTTTCCATTTTTGTAATCTATCAATGGTAGAGCTAAGATCCCAAATGTAAAGATTTAACAAGGCCTCTGGTTCTCTGGTTATAGAATGATATTTTGATATTTCTTTATTAATGGCGGCCAACCTCCTCCTTTCTTTGTTCCTCTGAATCTGAAAGCCTGGGTATAGATGATCCAGTCGGGCGTTGCTGTAACTATATGATGTATGTTTGACTGTATTAGTTCCACAACGTTTGAGGTTTACTTTGAAGTTTCTTTGGTCTAAGAGGATCTCAAATCTGAGACTTTTCCCCTTTCTTTTCTTTCAATTACTCACCACTATGCAAACTTACTAGCTCAAGTTGAATCAAGACCTCATATGTCCTTGTTGTTCCAACCCAGTTTTCTGAGTGAGCGATATTGTTCTGAGTTTACTTCCATTCGATCACCCCCTTTATAAACAAATCGTGACATAAACTGATGGGCCTTAGGCTTACTCCTGCTACAATCCAGGAGTGACTTCTGATGCCAACATTTCTGGCACCGTTGTCGGGGACGAAGTTGAGAATTTTCCCTGGGATTGAATGACATCGAGCCTCTGATTCTAAAGGTGCATCAGCCAACAGAGCCTTAAAAGATTGCTACTGTGCACCTGTCAACTCCATTGTGATGACTCCACTCTGGTGAACCTGTTGTTTTAGTTGTGGCTTCCATAGGTAGACACACATGGTCCCATCCACAGTTGCCTCTAGCTACGCCTAAATCTGGCCTGGAGGTGATTATCCGAAAAGGAAAGGCTTCCAAAGGAGAAACTTCCACCACTGAACCAGGTATTTTTCCATATCCTTTTGTAGAAACTCCATTTTCTTCTTCTCAACTTCCTAGTAGACCTGTGTCTGAAGTTTCTCGTTTCCTAAATTTTGGGAGTGCTCCTGCTGAGTTTTCCCCTCTCGGTCTAGAAGGAGAAATCCTTGTCACTCCCCTCTCTCCTGAAGCTATACCTTGGCATAGACCCAGGACCACAGAAGACTTCCCCACTCCTAGTTTTACCACCCCTCCTCTTTTTAGTGTTGCTTCTACTGCACAGAGAGAAGCATCTGTTGACTCAAGCCCCTTAGCCTTCTCTCTGAATCCCCCATTGTTTCCTCATCCACTCGTAATCTTGTTTCCAATATCCCCTGTTTGATCTCCTTCTCCTATGAGTTCTCCTCCACCTAATATTCCTATGGCAGGAGAAAAGCCCCCCATGACCAAAATGGAGGCTATAATAGCTTCTAGGTATGCTCCCCTTTTGTTACCTCAGCCTCTCAATGCCCTTCCAATAGATGTCTACCTTAAGAAGTTGCCCAAGTTTACAGGCGAAGGGGACATAACTAAAAAAGAACACCTTGAAGCCTTTTACAGTTTTACAGATGATCATGTTATCATGCATGCAGATGTATGGATGAGGATTTTTATCCATAGCCTTGAAGGTGAGGCTAGAAAGTGGTTTTAGGGCCCTGCCTCCTAGATCTATCGATGGGATTGAGGCTTTGGATAATGCCTTTTTGAGACAGTGGGGAGACAAAAAAGACTTCATGTATTACATGACAGAGTTTGGGTCTTTGAAGAGAAAGGAAGGAGATTTTGTCTCTGAATTCTCCAAGAGATTCAATAAAATGTACAATAAGATCCCCACTGAAATAAATCCCTCAGAAGCCTCTGATAAGATCACTTATGCCAATGCTTTTGATCCCGATTTCTGCCTTATGTTGAGGGAAAGAAGGGCTACCACTCTGGCTCACATGCAGGATGCAGCCGTGGAAGTAGAATCTAACATATTGGTTGTTGACTGACTCGAGAATAAGGTTGATAGAGACATATCCAGGAAGAGACCTGAAGCCTCCCCATCCCCTTCAGATGGACGAGGTAACTAAAGTGCTAAAGTCGCTTTTGGCTAGAATGGAAAGGTGGGAGTTGGAAGGGAAGCCCATGTACAAAAATCCCCAAAATAATGATAACAGAGGCTTCAGGAGGCCTAGCAACAATGTGCCATAGGCCTTTCCAAGGCAACAAAGGAACAAAGACATAGATGAGCAGAGGATCCAAACCCCTCTCCAAAATAACCTAGTTGCTCATGAGGAAGGAGAGGAGATAGATGAGCTTGATCCTGAAATTCATTGTATTGAAGACACTTTCCCTTTTCCCCATTTGACTCAATCTATATATGAAGAATCGCTTATGAACAGTCAAGTCAATGAGTTGGGTAAAGGGGAAAGGGCCAACAACACTCCTAACAATTATCATCTCAATTCAAAGAAGAAATAAGGAGATTTTGATAGCCATGATCAACCCCTCATAGCAGAAAAACCTGCTAAGCCTGCTACAATCACTACTAAAGAGAAGAAAACTAAGAATACTTCGCCAGCAGCCAAAGAACCTGTCTCTGAGGTAAGGGAAGCTCCTAAGCCTCTTTCCTCCTTTAGTTTTGAGCATGAAATTTAGAAGATTAGAATTCCAGTACCCCTCTCAGAGCTAGTTAAAAATGAATATTTCAAAAGGTCCCTCTCCAAGCTGCTACAATCTGAGTCCCCCGAGCCTTCTACAGGCTCAGTAAATCTTCAAGATGAAAAGCCAGCAGTCATCCTAGGTCCCATGGTAGAATATAGAGATGATTCATCCCCTCCCTTCTACACATCCCTGGACATACATGATAAGGTGTTGCATAATTGCCTCATGGATTCAGGAGCTTCCCACAACCTTATGCCCAAAATAGTCATGGAAGAATTGGGACTGGAAGTGACAAAGGCTTATCACGATTTGTACTTTTTTGATTCAAGGAGGGTACAACGCCTTGGAGTCATCAAAGATTTGGTGGTCTCTTTATTCCAGCTACCAATGAAGAGCATGGTCATGGACATTGTAGTAGCTAATGTTCCCCCCAAGTTCGGCATGTTGTTGTCAAGATCTTGAATTAGAAAACTTGGAGGAACATTACAAATGGATCTCACATATTCCACCATTCCAGTCTTTGGAGGGGAATACATGAGGTTATACAGAGAATCTCAACCGACCTACATTGTCAATGACAAAGCAAACCAGACTAATCACCCCATCTTTGCACTTGACACTGATTTTGGGTCTAGTTTATTGCAGATCACTGAGACTCATGAAGCTCCGTTTCAAATCAGAAAGAAACCCATATTTAATCACGAGATACCTCCTCCAACCACCTCTATTTGGAAAATGTTCTTCGACGGAGCTTCTTCTAGCGAAGGCACTGGTGCTGGAGTGGTTCTTGTGTCCCCTTGGCAAGAAACCATATCCCTATCATACAAGCTAAAATTTGAAGCTACCAATAATGTGGCAGAATATGAAGCTCTTGTTATGGCTATGAGGGCTGCAAAGGAAAGGGTAATTGAGGAGGTAGCAGTGTTCAAAGATGCTAAGTTGATAATCCAGCAAGTCAGGAATGCTTATCGGGTTAAGCATCCTCGGCTCAGAAGTTACAGAAATGAGGTGTGGGACCTGATTGATAATTTCTTCTCGGCTTTCAACATTTATTTTATTCCAAGAGAGGAGAATACTTTGGTCGATTCCTTAGTTATCTCATCTAGTCTGTTCAAGATCCCTCTGTCGCCTAAGATCAAATATGAGGTTGAAATAAGATATAGGCCATCTGTTCCGGACAATATCAAGCATTGGAAGGTATTCGAAGACAATATTGAGATCGAAAAATTTCTTCAGTCCGTCGATGAATTTTTTGCATTGCACATTGATTAGGATCCTGATCTTGAAAGTCACCCTCACCTTGAGGTATTTTTAAATAAGATTGCTAATCACCATATTATTCATTTTCCTAGAAATCACATTCCGAAGGGAATAGTCCCTTAAGAAAGATTGTTTGATGGGAATGATGTGGCAGTAAAGGGTCGGGTTTTAGATGGAGATGATGATACAGATGAATGCAACATTGGCACACAGGAGGAGCCTAAGTTTGTCAAGTTGTCAAGCAGCCTGACCAAAGAACAGAGGACCTAATATACTGAGTTATTAAAAGAATTTGCTGATGTGTTTGCATGGACCTATGAAGACCTCAAGATATATGACACATCTATCATTGAACACAAGATCCCACTAAAGGAAGAGGCTAATCCATTTAGGCAAAAGCCAAGACAGATAAATCCCATGTTGTTTCTTGTCATGGAGAGAGAAGTGAATAAGTTGTTAGATTCCCAAATCATTGTCCCCTTGAGATATTCTAAGTGGGTGGCCAATTTGGTCTCGGTGAGGAAGAAAAGTGGAGAAATCGGGCTCTGTTTTGATTTTAGGAACCTGAACAGGAGCTCAAAGAAAGACAACTATCCCTTGCCCAACATGGAACACATATTGTAGAGGGTAACTGGTGCATCTAGGATATCCATGATTGATGATTTTTCTGGCTATAATCAGATATCAGTCATGCTTGAGGACAGAGAAAAGACAACCTTCACCACTCCTTGGGGCACATTCATGTATGCCAAAATGCCTTTTGGATTAATGAATGCAGGAGCAAGATTTCAGCGAGCCATGGACATAGCCTTCACCGGGGAGAAAGATTAGTTTGTGGTGATCTATCTAGATGACATCATAGTCTTCTCCAGGTCTGATAAAGAGCATCGCTACCACTTGAGGAAAGTTTTCTTAAAATGTCGGAAGTTTGGCCTATACTTAAATCCCAAGAAATATTTGTTTGCTATGAAGGAGGGGAAGTTGTTAGGCCATATAGTATCAGCATATGGAGTGAGAATTGATCCCAGCAGGGTAGAGGCAATTCAGACCCTGTCACTTCCCAGGTCTAGAAAATAAGTCTAGGAATTTTTAGGGAAGATTAACTTTTTGAGGAGGTTCATCTCAAATTTTGCTAAGGTGGTGAAACACATCACAACCATGCTCAGAAAGGGAAATGAAGTAAAATGGACTATTGAACCAGAGAATCTTTTGTCCAAATAAAGAAGGCATTGACTG